>JBBUKS010000017.1:7055549-7074279 GCA_038050645.1 Hedychium gardnerianum
CCAGCTCGACCAGTGACTAGTGCATAAGGGGGGCAGGAACCTGACTACTAGCCAGGATTTGACCTCTAGATCTCATTGTGACAACACCTCATGCACTAGCCAACAGGTCATCTCGTGGGGACACGCAATGACCGGAATCATTTTTATTGAAAAAAGGGATAATACATATATATATATATATATATTTATTTATGAAAGTCAATTTATAAATTCGATGGATTTTATTATTTGATAAAAATGTTTATACATCTCATTCGTAATCATATTTGACTCGAACGTTCAAGTCATGTCATTGACTTATTGATCGGGAAATTTCATTAGGCCAATGTCAATGTTGGATCGGTATTTAAGTAAATATTTTTTTTCTCAAGGGAACTATTTTTGTGGTTTCGGAAAATGAAAGCGCAATTTTAAAATAGATTCTGCCCTTCGACGACTCTAAATAATTTTAAAACTTATTTAGGAGCGGTACCATAATGAGATCTTTCAAAAATAAAATAAAATAATAATAATAATAAATAAATAAATAAAATATTTGAGATTATATATTATAAAAAAAAGTCTCAATCAATAATAAATTCAAAAATGTTAATTATTAAAATAAATTTTCACATATGTTTGTTTAATTTATTCGGGCGGTCAATAAAGTTTTTTATAAATTCGAATAGATCAATTATAAAATTAATCAATTTAAAAATTTAGATATTTGATGCTAATTTAGAAAAAAAATTATCGTAATGAAAAATTATTTAAGAAAAGAGTCATTATGATTTTATCTATCGAGGTGTGCAATAATAAAATACTTAAATAAATAAAGAGAGAAAATCAAAATTTAAAATTAGAACGAAAGATTGTTTATCTTTTGGATTAATAAATAACTTATCAAATACTCCTTTAAGGCATGTATCTCTTTTGTTTGTTTTTTTTTGAAGATATTCCAACCAAATAAATTCATTAAAACTTATCCCTATAATTATATTTTACTCCAAAAAATACTTCTTTATTATAATACTATCAATTACTTGCAGGAATAAATTAATGAGAAGCTTATAAACAGAATTTTTGACAATTAGTCATGATAATTGACTATTTTTATATCAAATTTGAATTTAAAATGTATAAATAATGGAAAGCTTGAAAAAAGGATAAACTAAATACCCAATTTGAGTACATAGTTATACAAATGATGAATAGAATAATCCTCATTTTATTAATTAACTTATTGTGGAAGTGTTAGTTCAATCTAATTGGGACATATATTAAATAGCTATCATTGTGTGAATTTAGTTCGCTCGAACCATTGAGGTCGTGAGCATTCGCAGCCCTTCAAATCCTAAGCATTTGCGGCCGTGGAATTATGGTTGCTTGACCGCGAGTTCATGGTGGAGCTTGTGACGATGATATCATTTGGCCATGAGTTTACTTGGAGCGAAGAGCCCGAAGAGATTGGAGTGGAACTATCAAAACATCATAGGGAAGAACTCGACACAAGAAACTCGGGAGCTCGAGAGAGTTGGAAGGAACTCAAGATAGTGACTTAGTCATTGCTTGCACAAGCAAGGGAACAACATGTGATAAGTCACATGGGTGTGGCACAATGACTTGGAGTACAAATACGATAAGTATCATGGTCTATTAAATACAATTATAATTTACAAACTCCAATATTTCTACATAGATTATCAAATACCATTATAATTTATAAACTCTAATAATGCTACATAGATGTTTTATTTTAAGGAACCTAACACATACTTTTAGAATTTAAAGTAATATAATGATAGCAAATCCATCAAATCCTTCATTGTATACCTTATAAAAAGTCATATAATGATAACAATGGGATGCTCTAAGTTTCTTAAAGAAAAAGTCATCCCTTAATATGTTTTTAAACAATCCTCACTTTTTATTTCTTGTTAATGTATTCGTGTTATTGGGTGGGATAAAATGATAATTTTATAATACTAACCTTTTGAGGTGTATTTTGTAAAACTTGGATCGATACGAACACATTGCAGGAAATTTTCCTTCCAATAAGAAGTGAGCCTAAGAATGTTGGCCATTTGGATGAGCCTCCATTAGCTCTTTCCGATTTATCCCGGTGGTTGGTAGAAATTTTTTGTGGAACCGAATCGATCACCCCAGGTCCGACGTTATCCGACCTGATTAATCATTTTTTTTTTATTTTTATAAAACTTGGATCGAGCCCAATAAAACCAATGTTTGGGCGCCCAATAGGAACTCGCATATTCGGCCGAACTAATCAATTTCAGATCCGGATCCGCAACGCAGCTCGAACAGTTTGCTTTAGCCCTTGGCATTTGACCGTCTTCTCCGCACTTCTTTTTATCTTTCCTTTTCCCTCCTCCTTTCTCCGCTGCGCTTTGCTTCGCCCGCTCATCCATGGAACCGGAGGTTCCTACAATGGTCTGCTTCAAACGAAGTCCTCTCGCTCTGTTGTCTCATCATCCCGCTGCCCTCCTCCTCCTCCTCCTCCCTCTAATTTCTCTTTACAGTTCGTTTTGTTTCCGCTAATTTATCGTTTTCTTGTTCCAGAGCGACAAGGAGCTCCTCATGAAGCTCCAAGAGGCTTTGAGTTCGGATCCCGACAATCCCTGCCACCACTACGACCTGGTATGCTTCTCGTTTTGTTTCGTTGCTTCCCGTGTGTCTGGTTCCTTTTTGTTTTTTTTTAATCATTTCGCTTTAAGTTTAGGGCATTTATTTATGGGAAAGAGCAGATGCAATGGAACTGCCTGCTGAGCAAGTGAAGCAGTTAAAAGAGAAAGCAGCGGAGCATTTCTTGGCCTCTGCGAAGTTGAACCCTAGCGACGGCCCCTCGTTCCGGTTCCTAGGGCATTACTACAGAGAGGTTTCAGTGGATGCACAGAGGTCAGTGAAGTGCTACCAGAGGGCTGTTGCCTTGGATTCCAATGACTCTGAAGCGGGAGTGAGTCTGTTGTGCTAAAATAAGCCGATTGCTTGTACTTGTCTGAAGCTTGCATTTTTTGGTTAATTTTAGTTTTTTTTTACTCGTGCTATTACCAAATTTTATCTTTTCGTCCATAATTCTTCTTATCAAATTTTGAGGGTAAGCATTATAATCAGCTCACCTGTGGTTTTCACAATTTTTTTTATACTTCTAGTCTTTTTAATCTTCCGTCTCTCACTCTTGCCAAAGTTAACCATCTAAGCAGTAAATTAGGACCCTTTTAATTCATCGGTCAAAGATTTCAATCCCCTTGCGGTACATAAAGGAATAAAAACAATATATCAAGAAATCTCACTTTCAACTTGAGACCTGGATTCAACTTTAGCATGATATCAGATATGGAAGAGGTGATATGTTTTAATATCACATTTACCTTTCATTTTTCCTTAGCTATTGACCATTCTTCAATAATCTCCATGATTGTCAGAGTAGAAGCCAATAGTGAAGGAAGCTGATTGAGGTTTTCTTTTTGTATACTTTATTGCTTAGAGTTCTTTAATTTTGCTTCCAATGTGCATTCTTCAACTATAGATATCAAGCATCCAAGAACATTCTCCATTCTTTTATCCTAGTTTAAGCATCAAATTAGAGTTATTCATGACCTGAAAAGCAAAAACTTCCCTTGAACTCGTGAGAAGAGAATTCGGTAGCGAAGAGGGGTGGAGGAATTGTCTAGACCAGAGAAAAAGGAAGTAAAGTAGAGAATTTATTGAGAGATTGAGGAGCCTACATTTGAAAGCCTAGTTTGAGATTGAAAAGACCAAAATGCTTTCAACCTGAGTTGTCGCAAGGAATTAAAATTGTTAGCGAAAATGTGGCATTGAATCTATAACAGTCCAGGTTTGAACATAAAAGTTTCCCAATCTAGTATAGAAGTTGTAGTTATATTTTACACACCAGATGAAGATTTTTCTAAGTCTGCTCTGAGGGAAAGTAAAGAGACTTTAATTATCCTTTTCAAATATTATTCTCATGTGGGTCTGGTATGTGAATTAAAGTTGTTCGACCACATAAATTGATTAACCATTCAAATCAACATATAAGTGTATAAGAATAAATCTTAATTTTAGGTCATTTGCATTGTCAATTAATAAGCCAAAAAACAAATGTGGGCAACGAAGGATGTGATTTATGGTGCGAGAACCATAGGTGGGTTAAGATATGAAAAAGAATAACCTAATCAGTATTATTGAAATTACCCCAACCCTTTTTATTGGGATGCCAAATTTCTAGTTTCCCAACCCTCTTTTATTTGTGTATGCAGGATGCGCTATGCGATCTTTTCGATGGGGAGGGAAAGGAAAGCTTGGAGATGGCTGTATGTAAGGAATCATCAGAGAAATCTCCCAGAGCTTTCTGGGCATTTCGAAGATTGGGATACTTGCAGGTTTTAGCAAAAACAAATCTTTTCATTATTTTTCATATTTATGTATGATTGCGGTTTTGTGTTATTTGTTGCTGTTGGTTATCCACTTTTATTGGTTCCATGCACATCTGTTGATAATCACCACTAGTCATTTTTCCAAAGGCAACCTAGATTTGTTTATTCTATGTGTGATTTATTCAAATTGAACATGTCAAACAGGCTTTAACAGAATTTCATAAAGATAATCTTTAGGTAATATAAATTTCAGATCCACCAACGAAGATGGTCTGAGGCGGTACCAAACCTTCAGCATGCAATACGAGGCTACCCAGCATGTGCAGACCTGTGGGAAGTGTGTGTTCTTATAGCAGGCAACGCTTGTTCTACTTTTTTTATTTATTTATTTTTATTTGTATATATTCCAGATTGTTTATTTTGTAATTTTAGGCACTTGGTCTGGCATACCATCGTTTAGGCATGTTTACTGCTTCTCTAAAGGTATAGTAACTTCATTATTTCCATGAATACTACCTGGTTGGTTGTTTCCATGAAGCTCGCTCTGCATATTTGTTCCTGAAAAGTTCACTGATCTTATGTGGCAAGGGGTGCTGCAATGCCATTGTTTTATATGGAAAAAAACATTATTATTGATATTCCTGATCTAATGAATGCCATGTTTTTTTTTTCTCTTTTCCTTGAAACAGTCATATGGACGAGCCATTGAGCTGGAGGAGTCAAGAATATTTGCATTGGTGGAGAGTGGATATATCCATACAATACTTGGTTCTTTCAGAAAAGTAAGGCTTCTTCTACCTGTGGCAAAACTGGGGCTGGGATCCTTGGTCTAAATATTTCTACTTGCTTTGTATATAATATCATCCATATCATTCCTTTTTCTAATAATTGTGAAGTTAACTTTTCATGCTTCACCCTTTAAAAGTTGGATTTCTCTTGATTTGAATGCTTAAATTTGAGTTTTAATATAAGGGCTGATAAGTATTATTTTATTTGACTTTCATGCATAAGTTTGTGAGCCATTAATTTACAGGCTACAATTTGTGATATTGGTGCAAATTTGAATTTAATTTTAAGTTTTAGATTTGTAAGAGTTTGATTTGGTAAGGTCTCCTCTTTAGGAGAGTAAGTCTTTAAAGGAAGTCTTCAAGTTGGTAATTTGCTTATTTTAGTGTGTAGGATAGTTGGTGGAAATTAAATTAAATTTGATTTGTTTCATATTTGTGTAATTTGATCATTTCCCAGTTTATTTAGGTTAGAGTCTTTAAAAGGGATTTAATTTTCCCATGTTAGGTCATCTTTGCGTAATAAAATTTCCTATGTTAGTTTCTTTGTGTAAGATATTTTATTTCTCTTTGTGAGTTTGTTTACTCTTTATACTGCTTGTGGTGGTATCTGATTTGTGTGCGAGTTTTGATCCACTTCTTTACATGTATTAATTTGGCATCAACTGAGAAATTTGGCTCTTGTACTATCCAATATGCACAACACTAGCAATTTCCTCAACTTGCATCGACTGTAAGCCCCTTTCTTGCAGGCTCTGTTCACTCACAAGTTCTCACCACTGTAGCATAGATTCCAAGCCTGTCACCTTGTGATGCCTTAACTCACATTCTTGAGTCCCTCAAGCAAGTTATCCTCTTTGATCTTGCGGATGTACTTACCTCCTGCACACAAAGCAAACACAACAAAATTCCTTCAACATCAATGGGGCTATCAATTATGGATGCCTCTCTTTGCAGAGGAAATCATCCAACAAAGTCTCAACCACAGTTTAACATTTTGTTGTGGCTCGAATCCCCCTCATTGCGTCCTTTAACATCTGCTGGCTAGCCCCACTAGCCCAACACCTCCATGAGATCTTCTCAACGCCAACTCTCATCCACTATATCTTTACTCCATCCCTATCCACCTTGTGCCTCCAAGAAATTTCATCTTCTGGCTCATGTCTGCACAAATCGCCTCCTCGGTCTCGTCCAACTGCAGAAGCCACTCGTTGGCCGACTGTACTGAAAATCCTTCTTCTCCAACCTATCCGTGTAGACCATCAGCTGACTTCCTCTTCCTCGGTTGAGATTGTAACATAGCATTTATTCAACTACTATTGTTCATGGAGCCCCCCAATATGCCTCTGTTTCCTTGGGTTGACTCAACCTTGATAAAAGATATTAAAATTACTGTAGCAGCAACAACCCCAATTTCTAATGAGATTTTGTTTAAGATTGTATTTTATCGAAGTTTGTACAAAGATAAGAGCTTAAAACCTTACTTGATCTAGATCTACACATGGCAATTTCAATAGTTGATAGGCTCGTGCAACCTCAGTAATCTCGTTCGTCTCTTCTAAAAATTATTTTTTAATTTTGGTTGGTTTAGTCAATTCTTATGCATTTACTTTGTTTCCTCATAAAAACTTCATTAGTCTCTTATTTATTTCCTACTTAATTATGCTTTTTTATTTTTAATTTTCATTATTTGTTAACTCATACATCAGCTATGATGTGAGGCAATGCCATTGTTTAGTCATTTTTGTTGGTTGAGAGGCAATACCATAGTATTAGATCATTTTTGTGGGGGTACAGATATCCACAATTCCAAGGGATCGATTGATCTAGGTCATCTATAGTAATCCGTTTGAGAATCTTGTGTCGAGGTTGTTTTCACATTCTAATTAACTAAAAAAAAAGCAGCTCGCCGCACGAAGCTTCCGTCGATGTAGGGTCCCGGGGAAGAGTCAGACCACATTGGGTCTGTTGTACTCAGCCATACTCTGCATTGCTAGAGACTATTTTCGCGACTCGAACACCACCATGTTACATGAGAATAACTTTACCGTCGCGCTAACACTCCTCTTCTCATAATCTAATTAACTAAACAGTAAAAAAATAGAAAAGAAAATCTAATCAAAGCCTTTTTATTGGATCCAATGTAAAATGAACATAATCAAAGGATTCAAAAGGATAGGCTAACAACAAACTGGGCACATTAAGTAACATGAATAATGAATGAATCATACCTCGTTGCAAGGGGATAAAATTTGCATTCTAGAGAAGTAGAAGATGACAAATTTATGAAAAAAATCTGCAAATAATAGAGAATAAATGTTACTATTAGAAGAGGGGTAATAGGGGAGAGAAGTTGATGGGAAAGAGGATAGGGTATAATTGGCTGAGAGAAGGAAGAAACTTGAAGAGTATAGTGGTAAAAGAGTAAAAATTGTAAATACAAAAACTAAGCTTAAGTTGAGATTAAATAAATAAAAATCTACCTGAAGAGAAGAAATAAACAAGAGAAGATGAAAAAGCCACCTGGAGCAGAAAAGGAAGAGAAAGATGGCTTGAACTGTGTTGGTGTCGCTGCAATTCAAGCTTTGGAAGAAAAGTGCCGTGGGGTTGGGTAGGGAGTTTAGGAGATTAGAGATTCATTCAAGTGAAATTTCTCAAACAAAACATTTTTGAAAAATACTCACGAAAATTGCCTTGCAGCTAAAGCAGGCTGCTTGAACTGCCTTTTAGAAATCTGTTTAAGGGGGACTGGGTATTGACTAGGCGAGCCAGTTCCCTTTCAATACTGCCTAGGTGGCCACCTGGATCACTTTTAAAACTCTAGTTTTTTATGGTCTGTCTTCCCCTTTAAAATTTGCCTTGGTAGCTATATGTGTAGGCCATGTAGGGCTTGTTAAAATCACGGAACTATATATTTTGTGTATGCTTTTCATATGTGTTTTGCCTGTAGCTTATCTTAGTTCGCTTTTAAACATTCCACTGTCTGCTATACCTTGGCAGCTTGACTCTAATACTGCTAAATAAAATTAAGAACATATATTATGGTATTCTCTCAAACCATATTGTGTATGGTCATTTCATACCACCTGGTATGGACTATAGTTGTTGCTTCTATGCTTACCATTTAGCTTAATCCCTACTTTTCTGTGCATTCTATGATTGCAGGGGGTTGAACAATTTCAATTTGCTTTGGAATTAGCACCACATAACATATCTGTAAACCTTGGACTTGCTTCTGCATTGCTTGGTTGGTCAAAGGAGTGTGTAAAATCTGGAGCATTTGTTTGGGCAGCTGATCTCTTGAGGGTTAGATGCAGAATTTTCTGAAACTCATTCTTTGTTGAATCTGAAAAATGATAGCAGTTTACCTGGAATGTAGGAAGCATTAGAAGCAACAAAAACTAGTACCTCTTTATCTGGAAATTTATTTTCTGCTTGGAAGTTGCAAGGGGATATTCAGGTATGTGAAAGAATAGATAATCCTATTATTCATAGGGCTTTGTTTAAAACAATAATCATCTAGATTTGCATATACAATGATAATAGAATATGTATTATTTAATCCCTTAATCAAGAGTGTACTATTCAAGTTCCTCTTTGTTTGTAAATGATAATCATTTCTATTCCTTGAATCTTCTACTCTATATCACTTCTTTTGCTGCTTAATGTGGATCTTATGAGCAACAACACTGCTCACTGTCTGGCTCAACAAGAAATAAAATCTCTCTCATTCTGTTGCTGTACATCACATGGTGACTAGCACCATGATATAACACTCCAAGCCAATCCATTTACAAGACATATCAATCTTGCATTTATTGGTTTTCACTTATATCCCAGATGATCTTGATATCATATAGGTGGGCATGCTTGGAGCACTAGTATGCAATGACTTATCAAAGAATGATCAAAGATCTTTTCTTAAGTTTTTGTTTCAATGTTTATTAATATTTTACTTAATAAGCTAGAATTAACCATTTATGAGGGCTCTCATGATAATCACTAACTCTACCTTTCATTTTTTATTGCTGTTGAAAAGTCTATATAGACTTGTGCAACTGTGTTTGGATGTAACAAACTTTTTCTATTTCTACTTCTTGTCCGTCCCTTTTATTTCTCTCATCTTTCTTGTCCCCATTCTGCATTAGTTTCCTTTCCCTTTTCTTCATTATTATTATTATTATTATTTTTTGTGTAAGAGCCTTTTCAAATCCCCCTCCTTTGCAGCTACTCCTTGCAATCAAACCATATTAGTTGTCCCAAAACATCTATATTGATTGAACTAGATTGGTAGATCGAGTCAAGGAACAATTAATTTAGAGTTTTGCTTAATTAATCATATTATCTTGTCGTGACTATTGGCTTATTAATGAGTAGAATCAGATTACATACATTTAGTACATATATTAATACTTTTATGATTGATAGGTACTATGACTTATAAATAATATAAAATTCCTATTGTAATAATAAAAAATAGTAAAATTAATTAGAGAAGCAGTACTTATCTGATAGCTATATAACCCTAACCAGACATAGCTTATGCTATAAAAATATATATAGGTAGTTGGAAACTAGGTTTATTTTTTTATGACTCAAGTCCAATGATTGTATATATAGACCTTAAGCATGACTCTTTTATCAAAAAGTTGACATATGGTTGGTATATTTGTTTTATGCAACTCTCCTCAAACTAAGCAAAGATATCAACCAATCCAATTTGTTACACAAAGCTATAAACCTATTTTCTATGAGTGACTTGAAAATGGGTGAGTATATGATATTGAAAATTTGTTCTTCAGAGTGAGTATATGAGATACTTGATCTCTTCTTTTTTCTTTCTCTCCTTACTTTCTCTCAAATGAAACACGACCTAAGGGATATTCCATCTTTGATTCTAGTATCGATGATGCTTGAGCTATGTTATGGCCTTTTCTGATTGAAATTATGCTTAAATACATGGAAGGTCTATTCTACTTCAGGAAATTACTTTATTATTTTGTTTATTGAAAGATATAGCCAAATGAGAAGCTGCATGAATAAGCATCAGTGTGTCTCTTGAAGATGTTATTAACTTTGACAATTAGATATCTAGTTTGTACTCATCAGAGTCAAATTCTCTTTTACTGAGGACAATGCTGGAAATGCTTGTGAATAATGGAATCCAAAGTACCTGCTCTAGAGTTTGTGTTTTTTCTTTCAAAATATCTTTATATGTTATTTAATAAGGGTAGCCTTTGTCATTTTGTACTTCACAATATGTGTTAATTGTGATGTGTCATCTACTTGAGTTGCACTAAGTAATAATAATCAGAGAGGATATCTAAATATAGCTTCAACTAAGTGTGCACTTCAATTTTTTTTATTAGTTTATACAATAACTTTCTAATTTGTTTAAATTATGGTCAATGAGGACATGACATATGTGTTGTTTATTTAGTAATTGATCAATGTGGACTCAGGAGTCAAGTATTGCCATGTCATTAGTATCTCAGTTATAACTACTAAACCATGATGTACAGTGAATATCTAACAAATGAATGTGAATTGTACTAGTAATATACAATGATATTGGTGATGTCCAATCAAGACAACTAACAGGATAAAAGTTAGGCACGTCTTCTTGATATTGAAGTTTGAAACTTGTGCATCCAATGCATTCAAATTGAAAATGTGGTTAAATTCAAAACAAGCTCTGTAGTTGTTATATTTACACATTACCTAATAATCCTAATACTTAACATGAAATTACCACACCTAACCTGTTTATACTGTTTATGATATTTAGATTGCATATGCAAATTGCTATCCATGGGAAAATGAGAAAAAAAGGTATGACATAGATGAGGAAATCTTCAAGTTGTCAATTGTCAGTTGGAAAAAGGAACGAAATTCTGCTGCAAACAGTTCTAAGCACTCATACCAGCGTGCTTTACACTTGGCTCCATGGCAGGCTAATATTTACACTGATATTGCAATCTCGATTGATTTAAATGACTCTCTAGAAGAGAAAAACAAAGATGGACAGGATGCTTGGTAAGATCGTTTATGGAGAATTCTGGTCCTTTTTGCAAATTCTTATGTGCAAGAATCTAGCTAAGTTTATTCTGACTTCATTAGGCAGCTGCCAGAGAAGATGGCTTTGGGTGGTTTGATGCTGGAGGGAGGCAATAAGGAATTCTGGGTTCTGCTTGGATGTTTGGCCAGCAATGATGCGCTGAAGCAACATTCTTTAATTAGAGCATTGCAGCTGGATTTATCTCTTTCATCAGCATGGGCACATCTTGGCAAGGTAAGGTGAAAATACTCTTCATTAGTTGAATCTTCATATATAATTGTCTGATTTTGTTATGCTACAGCTATATAGAAGCTTGGGAGAGAAGCAGTTGGCAAGCGAAGCATTTGACCAAGCAAGAAGTATTGATCCTTCTTTGGCATTGCCATGGGCTGGCATGTCATCTGGGTTTGATGATGGGTACATAGTTACAATTTTTTTGCAACAGTCATATTATTTGATAATGTCATTTTCTTGGATATTGACTGAGGATATAGTCAAGGTATTGTCGACTTTGGGAGTGCATAAATTTTTCTCTCTCTTATTGTTGACTCCAGTAAGGTCTTTAAGTTCATTTAATGTGGGTCTATCGATCTCTCAACTGAGCCATCAGTGAAAGTTTTGTTGTTATTACTGAACCCCATCTGATGAGGGAGCTTTATGCCCCTATTGACAAGGAGTGAGGAACTTCAAAGCTTTATAAAGCCTAACTCCACTCTATGTGTCCCCTTTTGAGAAGGCAAAATTGTGAGGGTCTCAAGGTTGACAATACATCAACAAACCAATGGCCCATTTGATCCTATTCAATATCCAGGCAATGATAACTGTCAGTGTGCTTCTTAGGGTTTTATGTCATTTTTCAGTTTTTCCTTCTCATATGCTTAGGCTTTGCTCGGCGAACGAAGCATACGAAAGTTGCCTTTGGGCCGTGCAGATACTTCCTGTAAGCATCTATATTTTATTATCATATTACTTTTTTTATGTGTTGCAATTCCTATGTTGAATAGATATAACTTTAGCCTTTGTTTTTTTTTCACAGAAATATTTTGTGCAAGAAAATGTTTTTAGCAAAGCACTTTCATGGAATAGTAACTTATTTCTTTTAGTTCCTCATATAAAAATGTCTCAAAATTTAATTTCTAGAGTTTGGTTGATCACATAAACATGCACACATGTAGGTCAACATGTGGGACGTCTAGGTACATTCGAATTTTATAATTTTAGTTTACTGTTTACAATATTAAATTGCCTATGCCATAATAGTAGTATTTATGTTGTAATATTTTGAATTCTGAATGAAAGGAAAGGAAAAAGTAAATTACTGAAATAAATTTTGAGCTTAACTACTGCAGTTCTATTTTCTTTTCTTTATTTCTTTTGTTCCCATTTTCCTGGTAAATTATAATAGACATTCTATGAGCCTTATTTTTTTTTTTTCACTATTTCTGGTTAAAAAATAAAAGGACAGACCTTGCAAATTTTCTCCTAAGCTCTTTCAGTTTGATGTGATAAATAAAAAAATAATGAAACTGTGTAATTTTAAAAATGTAAAATCTCTTGTCATAGTCATCTGAGTAAACAAATGAGTTAACACTTAATTATCAAACAAGCGCAGATAGACCTCTTTAGTCACTGGTTATCTAGGTTGTGCATGCATTAGCTTTTGCAAATTAGTAAAAATCATCTTCCATTTTTCATAGTCATTTAGCTGGTACTTATGTTGCTCCTGGAGCAGTCTGGTTTGCTTACTTCATGCTTGTAATTCATGCAGCTTGCCGAGTTTCAGATTGGTCTTGGTGTACTTGCTGTTCTTTCTGGTCACGAGCTGTCTCCACAGGTATTTGGTAAATTAATGTCCTTGCATCTAAAAATGTCAATTTGGCAACAGTGTTTTCTATGATTTACTGGGAGTATCATGAAATGATCCAATAAATTCCTAAAAGATCTACTTCATTTTGAAAGTAGGTTTTGATGACAATTTGGCACAGTAATCCATATCCTAGTATGATGCTAACATGTTTTTTGTCCTTATGATCCACTAGGATCTTGCTAGCAGTGAATGTCAAAATATTTTGATATTTTCTATAGAGCAAGCTTGCTTATTACTTGGATTGATTTTTCTATTTACCAAGAATTGCCAGTTCAAGATTTCATTTAATCCTTGCCAGTTAAAGTGATGCAGAAGTCACATATATTGTTAGCTTCAGTTACTATTTGTAGGAATTAAAGAAGGATTATCTAAGCAAATTATTGCCCATTTAGATATGCCTCCACATTAGGAATATATTTTTGTTTTTATCCCGTCTGATGTATTGTTAAAAATTAAGATAATTGAGTGATAGTCCAGTAATTATTTTATTTTATTTGATGTCTTGTATTATGCTACCAATAGAAGACCTTCTATTGTTTGAAATTTTGAATAACATTATTTTTTCCATTTGGTATCAAAGTGGACCCTTGTCTAAAATTGTCCGCTCCTCGTCCTAGAGAAACACTTCTGTTGCCATGCTAATTGTTATGTACATTATTGTTGATGCAGTACTTTTGAGTGTTGCAGCTATAGAGACTGTCTTTTGATACTTGAGTAATTTGATAAAAATACCCGAGTGTCTTTTATATTGCTGCTCCTCTTTCCCTTCTTTCACTCACCAAGAGCCCTTTTACTACTATCTCTTATTTTTGCTCCATTCCTAGTCTTAAGAATGCCTTAAATTTAAAACCACAGGTCCCCAAACCTATGCTATTTGGTTTCTAGTATGTTCATTAGAGATGTAGATCTATGTGTTCTACATGGCTATTTCTAAATTGTTTTTTGAACATGATAAGTTGGGATGCCAAGTGCATACTTGGAGTAACAATATTTGAGTGTTGATGTTGGGCTCAAGAAAGGTTTTAAGTATCCTCAAATGCTGGAATTTTGATCTTTGAGTGAAACACTATTTTCGTACCATGTCGTGACGACACTTGGCATGCTCTAAAGCATTTCAAGACCCATGTAAATAAGTTTTGTTCTTATAATCTTCTTTTTTTGTTTGTTTACCTTATGTATAACTTTATAGCAATTATATAGCTAATTAAATTAAATTTTAGGTCAACAAGTAACAAAAATATAGCAAATGAGTAATAGTTATAAATTCCTAATGCCTAGATCAATGCTAGTAGCATTGATTTTTTCAACATTCTACTGAGATTAATCTATATCTTTTAAGACCCTAATTAGTAGTCCCAAGACATGGTACAAAGAATTTGTTTCTTTACATATCTGTACATATATCTTGGTCAACCACTTGTAGTTGGACTTAGATTGGTACTATTAGAAATGTTATAAGTACAACATATGAACAGATCTCTATTTACTTGAATTTGGCATCACTCCTCTTTACTATGATTAATACTTTGATTGGTTCATTTCCTCCTTGTGACCATTAGATGAAATCAAAGGATGAGTCATGGAAAAAAAATCTTTTTGTCTTGACCGATATTATAGACAAGTGTTTCTCTTCCCCTCTCCCTCTTTTTAGTGTCTTCTCCTTGTGACCACACAAAATCGAAGAATGAGTCATACCAGAGAATTTTGTTGGCTAAGTCAAGCTCAAACAATATTAGCTTAGTTAGACTTTATCTTAGTCAAGACCAATGAAATCGTAGTCCCAATGAAATCATAATGACCCTAGCATTGCAATGACACTTGTCTCATCATAGTCTTAATATTTGCCTACATTATTTTAATTTTTGTTATGCTAGGATGTGCTAGGCCCTTGAAGCGTGAGGGAGGGAGGAAGAAGGGTTGGCACCTTCAAAGCTTCGACCACCATTGTGGACGGAGAAGGAAAGACGATGTGAGGGAGAGAGCTTAGATCAAAATCTATATTAGAATAAGTATTAGTCTTTAGAGAGTTAAAGTGACCTTTATATACTTTTCTTCCTAATAAACCCATAAGGTCTCATCTAGGGGTGCAAACGAATCGAATTGAGCCGAATAATATGAAAATATTGATATTTGAATTCGAGCTTGAAAATATATATGATATTCGAAGCTTGATTCGAAACTCGAAAATATAAATAAATTTGGCTCGAGCTTGATTCGAAATGGAATTCGAGCTCGAGTTCTATTCGAATTGTTCGAACTTCGATTTGAACATGTTCGAACTATAATTCGAAATGACTTTACTTCGAATTTGATTCGAATTATTCGAACCTTAATTTGAATATATTTAAGTTAAAACTGTGTACAAATAATTAGAATTCGATTTGAGTTCGGTTCGAGCGGCTCGTGAACAATCGAACAAAATAGTATGGGTTCGAATTCGGCTCGAAAAAATTATCGAACATGTTCAAATTCGGCTCGAATTCGATAATTTCGAATACGAATCAAATATTTTTCGAACCGGCTCGAAAAACTCACGAACCGGTTCGATTCGTTTGCACCCCTACTCTAGACCAGATCTATCTTAGCATTCTCTTTTCTATTACATTAACCTCTTATACACGTTGCATCTTAAAAATTATCTAATACACTTCATCATTTGTTCGATTTTGAGACTGACATTCCTGACAGTTCACTTGCATACTCAATCAGTTCGAATCCCCAAATTTAATTCCTGCAATTTTTCATGATACCTTTACCAGTAAATCTGCTTATTCCTTGTATGGCGGGGTAATAGTCCTGATTCTACAGAAGAGCTTTGGCAAGCCTTCTTAGCTAACCCAATGGAGTGGTGGGAAAAAAAGGAACAACAAGGTAATAAATCAATGATCTATTCCATCAAACTAGTGAAGCAAATATTTCCCGGCTGGTGCATATTAATTATTGTCCCTCATGGGACGGGCAGATGGTCATTGCATGGGATGTTGTCATCAAGAGATCTAGAGGTTAATTCTTGACAGCTCAATATTTGTCAAGTTCCTATCCTCCTCATGCAATGGTTACTGTTCAAAGGCAAAAAGTCACCCGCGATTTACCTCTCTACAAATGACTGTGAGATCGGTCATATATGGCGCTCGGAGTCATGTATGATCTTTTGCCACTAAACTAATGTATGGTGCCCGGAATCTGCGTATGATCTTTTGTCACCAAACTAGTGAAACAAATATTTCCTCAGCAAAAGGTGATAGTTTTAGAATGTAACTTTCTCAATCTTGATATCTTCTACGCAAGGAAAATTGATTTAATACACCAAAGAAGCTTTGGTTCCTCTAATCTAGGTAAGATTTTGAATGCCTTATATTTTGGTGCCCATCTCCTAATAGAATCGTGAATTGCCTTTGTCAAGAATTAGTGAGTCACAATTGTTTTTTGCTTTCCTTACATTGATGCATCCAAAATTTGTCTCGTTGGATGTTGGTGACAGCTTTTTCTGATGATGTCTTGGAATGGCCAACCCTGCTAGTTCACACGACTTCGGCCGCATGACACAACAACTACAAACTCAGGTGGCTCCTACCAAAATCAACACAAATCAAAGGATGCCTGTGGCAAGACCACTGCGATGCTTAAGACACTAAGCTCAGGTGGAAGTAGGAATGTTTAGAATGCACCATAAGTAGATGATGCATGGAGGGTGTACCTCCTTATTTACCTAGTGAGATTGTGTTGGCTATTTCCTTGAGATTAGGAAAAGACTCTTGGTCAATTGTAGCTTTGACCTTATCATCTTCAATTGTAGCCCATTAATTGCTTTCTTCATCTGTTTAGCCTTAGCCTTGTAATTAGGTCTCCGTTAATGTGTAATGGATCATCAAAAAGATCTAGAATGAGTTGCTCCTTTCTTTCCACTGCCTTAGCTTGATCTTCATCCTTAGTTTGTTGGGCCGCAACTTCTTCTCCATCATGGACTCCATCGACCCACGACAATATAACCATAGCTCCATTTTAATCGTTATAAGTAGGGGTGCAAACGAATCGAATCGAGTCAAATAATATAAAAATATTGATATTTGAGTTTGAAAATATATATGATATTTGAAGCTCGATTCGAAGCTTGAAAATATAAATAAGTTTGGCTCGAGCTAGATTTAAAATGAAATTCGAGCTCGAGTTCGATTTGAATTGTTCGAACTTAGATTCGAACATGTTCGAATTATAATTTGAAATGATTTAAATTCGAATTCGATTCGAATTATTCGAATCTTAATTTGAATATATTTAAGTTAAAACTGTGTAAAAATAATTGGAATTCGATTCGAGTTCGGCTCGTGAGCGGTTCGTGAACAATCGAAGAAAATAGTATGAGTTCGAATTCGACTCGAAAAAATTATCGAACATATTCAAATTCGGTTCGAATTTGATAATTTCGAATACGAATCAAATATTTTTCGAGCCGGTTCGAAAAGTTCATGAACTGGTTCGATTCGTTTGCACCTCTAGTTATAAGCCTTGGATTAATGCCTAGAGGGGCCCCACTTTGAAACATGGCTACGTAATAATGGTTTTGATCCTCATTCAGGGGGACAAATACGACTTATCTTAGAGAGTTTGATTGTTCAAGCTAGATTGAGGAGCGAACGAAGTCCGACTATAGGAATATAATATTAAATTGAGGAGCGAAGTTAAATGAAATTTTCGAGAACATCAACACTAAATCTAGGAGCAAAGTCAAACGAAAATCTTGCTATGGGAACATAACACTAAATCTCATTTCTACCTGCCAAATAGGAGATGAATCAAGGAGAGTCTATCCACCCTTGAAACTGCTTTATTCGAATTTAGTGGATAGAAGCCGCTTTTATATCCCAAGATGGCGTTTACTTATGATCTCATCCTTGCTAGCTAGCCTAGTAAAGGCGTTGTCGTTCTACCTTCGACCACTAAAACATCTCCTCTTTTTTTTTTTTTTTTTTTAAGTACATATATATATATATATTAAAAAGTTGTAAGAGGTTAGAAACCTCATACATGTTATTACAATCACTCATCTCAAGCTAAACACAAGATCTAAAACATCATCTCAAGATAACCACATGATCTAAAACATCACTCTAAGTCCCCGTAACCGTGGGGAACCCATCACAAAAACATGCCATCTACACAACCTCACAATCAAGAAATATAAGCAAGCCTTACAAGCACACTACATCACCACAATCAACACACAAGCAATCATACAATCAAGACAAGTCCATGTACCAAAATACATGTATTTGGATCTTGTGAAGCATCCTCTCTATGCTTGGTACCACCCCTTCAAAGCGGCTTCTATTTCAAGCTTCCCATAAGAAGTAGATGATACTTGAGACACCAAGATGCCTAGCCTTCATTTTCTGATTTGCACCCTTGTAATGTTGCCCAAGGATTTAAAATATGTCACCTACTGATATGAATTCATGGATGATCTCTAACCATGCTTTCACCTTGTCCCATAGAGCACAAGTGATGGGGCACCCAAAGAACAAGTGGTCATTTGATTCTTCTTGCCGCCAGCAAAGCATACACATCTTGTTCGGTTCATATGACATTCTATCCGTTGTTTGTAGCTTCCCATGTGCAAGTAACCATAAAAAGAATCTATGCTTTGGCA
>JBBUKS010000017.1:7092487-7108888 GCA_038050645.1 Hedychium gardnerianum
AAAATTCGAAAAAGTTAATATATGTTTATATGCTACCGCTGATTGTAGAGTTGAAATAATTATAGATGAAGGTTTTTCTACATATGATATGATGTTCATGCTAATCAGATATTTGTAATAAAAGCGACTTTTCTTTGGACCATAAATGACTTTCTAACTTATGATATACTATCGAGATGGAGTATCATTAGGATCTTAGGATGTCATCCAATTACTTCCCATATCAATTTCGGAAGGCGGAAGCACTTCGTATTTGTCAGATGCCTATTGATATCATTGACTATGAGCAACCTATTAAACAAATACTACCTGATAATGATGATTAACAAACTTCATATGTATGTTGATATTTTAGATAATTGTGGTAAGGTTTTCGGCAGATTGAGAATTTATAATTTACAATTTAATTTTAGTTAATTGAATTGGCCAATAATATGAGATGAGAATGACCTTTTTAATGACCGATATAACTGTAAACATTATGATACAATAAGATTTTTGTCAAATTTAGACATCTCCATATCTAGAACATATATAGCTGATGAAAGGGGAGTGTTGTATTAGGCATAAGTTTTTCTTAACTATTTTATCTGAGTTTAGGAATTGCATCTTCTGATTGCGATACTGTATTGTATTGCATTCGACGGATAATTCTTGATTCTTGCATATTCTATTCCTTAAATTGAGAGTTCGATGATATTTAAAGGAATCAAACTCAAATTTTTAAAGAAGAAATTAAGTCATATTTGAACCATCATTTCAACAATTTAATTTAAATTCAGTTTGAATTACTTCAATTATCTTATCAAATAAAATTGGAATATCATAAAATTTGACTTAACTTAGCTCATTTACGATCCTGCATATTGACGAACTTTCTTTTCCTATTATATTGTGTTTTCAATTTTGATTGCTTCGGCCTTAAGCGACACTTTCATTACACACACAAAATATTTGTTTGTACATTAATTATTTGACTTCAATTAGTATTAGATCAGGGAAGAAATTCCTATGTACAGATATTTGTATAGCTGTCTACCATCAACTCACTGCCAGTTGATGGTAGACAGCTATACAAATATTTGTACATAGGAATTTCTTCCCTGATCTAATACTAATTTTCTTTTACGTTCTTGCTCAAATTTTAATTTTTATCAGCAAAAAGAATTGTATTCACCTTTAATTTCATTTTCAGAGTGGGTCAAGGACTTTAATCAGACTATATATCCTTCTCACATAAGTTTTCATCTCGTCTAACTTTTGATTTTCTCTTTTGAATGAAATTTTAATGGTGGCCAAATTTTTCCTTAGTGGTGGGGACTGAACCAATTAATTAGCTTAAACTTGATAACAGATGTCAACTAAAAAAATAATTTTCACTAAATTATAATATTTTTTTATCAATGTTTGAAATAATTTTAGTTAGCTTAGAATAATTTTGATTAAAGTTTTAATTAACATTGGAGTAGTTTTAATTATGGTTTGTCAAAATTATTATAAAATAATATTAAAATAATTTTGATTAAGTTGAATAATTTTAATTACAGTAGTTTTAGTACTTGATCAATTTGGTTAAAAAAAGTATTTTTAAAATGAAAAATTAAAAATCATACGCGCTTTTGATTTTTTTTTTTTAAAAATAAAATATCCTTTTAATAATTAGAAAATACTATAAGAATCATAGAAAACATGGATAAATTAAAATGATCAGACAATTTCACTGACTTATCAAAAATAATTTTCCTTCCCTATTCCCCTATAAATTAAAATGCCCGTGCATGGTTCTTCCAGGCAATCCATAACCGTCGGTCGATAATCTATATCGAAGACGCGTCACTCGCCATGTCTCTCGATGTCTAACACTTCTCTGGTGAAGGAGTCATCGGTCAACCCTCACCGGGGGAGAAGACTAATCCCCAAACTCCACCGCCTCCGCCTCCGCCTCCCTCCGCCTCCGCCTCCGCCTCCGCCTCCCTCCGCCCCCGACGACGAGAGGGACTTCAAGCGCGTGGGAAAGATGGCCTACAACTGGGCGATCGCCCTCCTCGCCATCTCCGTCTCGCTTCTTCTGAACACCCTCCGCTCCATCGACCACCCGGACCGGATCTTCCTCTACGCCGCCAGCACCACCCTCGCCTGCCTCTCCCTCATCTTCGCCGTCATCCTCATCTACTACTCCGTCCTCAGCTATCCCGGCGCCAAGCTCGCGAAAGTGCAGAAGACGATGATGGGCTTCTCGGCGGTGACCCTTGTGTTCGATGTCCTCTCCCACTTGGTACTCTTTATCCCCTTTCCGCTCTACCTAGCGATCATGGCATCCATCACCGGGTTACTACTCCTCCTAATTTATTTAGCACACAAATTTAAACTCACATGAAGTATAGCAGCTACTACACATCAAATTAATCTGTTGCATATCGATCAAACCATTCGACGTGTTAAAATTATGCTTTTTATCAATATAATTGTGTTTGTTCGAGGCTCCAGTTGATCGTAAGAGTCAGTTCAATTGCATAGATATCTCTGAGATGTGTTAATTTGTTGAGATATATACAGTATGAAATCTGAATTCGGAGTTGATTGTCTATCTCCTTGAAAATAATATCGCTAACTCTTCTTTTAGTCTTGAAGCTTTGCTTTGTTCTTCAAAAAACAAAAACAGGTGTCGGAGAATCTCGTGCAGTCTCCTTACAAGAAAAGTCAACAGTCAACTAAGTCAACACAACTAAATCTGACAAACCTGGTGACGGCTATTTAGCATCCATGATTTTGTTGGCCGGGTTACGTGCACTAAGATTTTTCTGATGTGACATTTAAATAGAGGTTATAAAATATATATATAAAGAAGAGAATTCGTGATAAAGAAAAATCGTCTATAAATTTAAATAAAAAAAAATTTATTCAAGTCAAAATTAAATTAAACATTCAAACTTAACATATTTTTATAAGAATACTAATCCTTATTTAAATAATTTAATAAATAAAAAAAAATCACAACGAAAATAAAAAAAAAAAAATTAATCTTAACAAAAAAAATAAAATCTAAATTATTATTTTTAAAAAAACTAATTCTAAAACAAAAATCTAAATTAATTTTTAAAAAATTAAACTAATTCTAAAAAATTAAAATAAATATAAAAAAATTAAAAGACTATATCTAGAATTTTGATGGCGATTGGAAAGCTGATTTCACCTCATTCATATATTGAATAGAGCGCAACCGCGTCAAGAGGCCACAGATTGGTCATCTTTTTTGTCGGTAGTCTCAATTGTCCTTCTTTAAAACTCAAAAGAGAGATTGATAATCTCATTTTCTTCTCGTTACAATTCAAAGAAAAACATAAATATATCAAATAATATAAACTAATTATACTATTGAATACTCCCACATCATACATGCACTAAGATTTTATCCTACGTTTGAATCTGAACTATTTTAATTTAAAGATGAATGAAAACTTCAATTGGATGCCAGCTGTTCATTGCAACCTATCCAAGACTTAATGTATAAAGGCATTTTGCTTGTGTTTTAATGGACTAAAATTAACCACCATTTTAAATAAGCTTTGTTTATTAATTAATTAGTCGAAAGGGGCTTAAATTGGATGTCGTCATTTTCGACACAATTACTCTAACACTCATTTAGTTGACTAGACTGGATTGGGAAAAGATTAATTATGTGTATAGCGAGAGATAATTTTTTTTTTAATTTGAGTTGGATTAGGATTGTCAAGGATTTTTTTTTCAGACAAATAAATTTGACCCTTTTTTTTTTACAAATGTCGAGATTAATCAGTAAACAATTTAAAAATATCAACTAAAATTTATATGGGTAGATAATTAAAAAATAAAATTAACTAAAACATATGATAAAATATTATTCGAAGTCACTTTCCTAATTCATATGACAAAATATTATTCTCACATCATAAAACAATATATAGCAGTAGATTGGAAATTAAGGAAGAGATTTCTATGATATTATTTAAGTACATATATAAGATATTCATAATTAATATTTATATTTTCTATAAAACACACACATAAATTTACTATCTAAATATACTTTAAATTTATACATTATGAGAGAAAAAAATAAATCATAACAAAGATTACGTAAAAAAACTTTTTTAATAGTCTTTATATTCCTCTCTCTCAACTAATAAAAATTACCTCTAGATCGTCTTATCTACAAGCAAAATAATATTCTCGTTCCTTTAAACATGCCCAATAACTCTTTTAACAATGTTGCCATGCTAATATTATATATATATATTTATATATATATATATAATAGCGGTATAAAAAGGCAACAGAAAGAAAGATGAAGAAAAAAAAAACAGAAAGTTTTAATTCGTTTTCAAGTGAAAAATATTGCAAGAAAAGCAAAAAAAGAATTTATTTGTAAATTTCAAATATTTTTCTAGTCATTATTATAGATTATCTCCAACAGTTATTTTGCCTGGAAACCAAAATAAAACTTCTCTTTTATTTGTCCCCTTATTTATTTATTTAATTTCCAGATTCTTCCGTATATAATATGTATTAGAATAATTATAAAAAACTTAATTGGTCTCGAAGTTGATCCATTATGAAATTGCAATGGATTTGTAACATTCTTCTTTGTCGCAGAATTTAGTAATCTTCTTTTTCTTACCATAAGATATACAATATCTGTTATTTTTAAAATAATTTAATGAATTTAGATGTTATTAATAATTATAGATATAAAATTTACATAAAATTCAATGGGGAAATAGAATTGAAGCATGCAACGAACCCTAAATAGTGGAGAGAAACACTGACTGAGTGTAATTGCCAACCCATTTTCCCCATTTGATAGATCCAAATTAAGCACGTCGATTTTAATTATTATTATTATTATTTGTAGCAATAAATTCCAAAACATAAAAGGCCAAAACAAACACTCGATGCGAACAAAAACACTTCAGTAATCAACATGCACATGTCCACTCAAACCCTACACTTCACTCACTCACTCACACTCATCTTAGTAAAAAAACTTCCATTTATCTTTTCAACTTGTGTCTAGTTACATGTCTCACCAAGTGGCACACAAGGAGGGACGACGATGTGGAGCAAGCCAAGGGTTTAATTAGCGCATCGAAGAAATTGAGGACTCGATAAAGGTAAATTCATAGATAATGTAAAATTATGACAATCAGAAAATAATGAGTTATACGTGATTGTGTGATTTGTAATCTTTGTGTTCATGATTTCAATTAGATAAATTTGATTGAAAGCTTTCAATGAGAAAATATGAGTTCCTAATTGTAGTGTAGGTAAGAGCTTGATCTTAAGTCAAGAAAAATAAAGATCAAGTGACATTTGATGTTTGTTTCAATTGACTAGGATGTTTAATGGACTATCTAAGTTAACTCATGCGACTATTGGAGAAGATAAATTTGTTGTATTGGCTAATCAAGCCAACTCTCTATGTATCACTTGATTGAATGTGGTTAAATTGATTAGATCCTTAATGATGTTTTCTCATCCTCATTCTTCTCTTTGCTTCTTCAATAACGTTATTAGTAAGAATTCTCGTGTGTTTGGATTAGAGATAAAAAAAAAATTGAAAGAAGATTAGCCTTATTTTATTATTATATCCAATTTTTACAATTATGTGTCGGAGGTCACGTCTTGTTCTCTTTCTTTCACTTGCATGCCCATCCTTTTTTATCCTTTTCCTTTCTTACAAAAGAAATAAAAGAGTCCATAACAACAGATCTACCAGGCCGAACGATGTATAGGCCGATTGGCCTCTTATTCAGATTCAGTTAGGCCGAACCACTTCGGCCTGTATTGGGCTCTTCTATCTTACTCAAAATAATCGTCTGGCTTTCTTTTGTGAATAATTATTTATTTATCTAGAAAAATTATGAAATATTTTATATATATTTAATCGTAAAGATGTTTTTTTTAATATTTATTTTCATAATTATTATCCAGAATTATACAAAAAAGTTATTTTAAAACCGTATGGATAATTAGCTATCATTTTATTTTCTAAATAATATATTGGATTGACCTAGTCAGGGAAAAAAAACCATAGGGGTTAAAACTCTCTGTTTCCAGTTTTCTTCGACGAGATCATATATCTATAAGCACTCTCTGTTTTCAGATTCTTTCTGATCTAATAAATATTAAAATAATTATAAAAAACTTGACCATATTGGTCAGATTCTTTCTGATATAATAAATATTAAAATAATTATAAAAAACTTGAAGAATCAGTCATGGGCCAAACTGAACTGATTATTAATTACTTGGACTGGAGACATGAACAACCACAATTGAAACTAGCTAGTTACATATATAACAATGATAAAGAACATACGCAATTTTAATTTGATGTATAGCTTGGATTTTCCTTTTTCATCGGTGAGCAGCAGGAGTACTGACATGTGCTCTGTGAAGTGGGAAAAGCACTAACCGGGCGAGCACAGCCGCGGCTACCGTGATCGCTAGGAAGGGAAACCGGCGTGCCAAGCCGTAGAGGAAATAGAGCAAATGGATCCACTTGGCAGCCGCGGCTACCGTGATCGGTCGGAAGGACAGGGAGGGAAATAGGTCGCGGGAGTAGTAGTAGGCCGGGTTGGGGGAGTAGTAGGCCAGGTCGCGGGAGTAGTAGGCCAAGTTGGGGGAGTTCACCCGAAGCGTGAAGAAGATGGCGATGAGGACGTACGACCAGGATAAGGCCGTCTCGTTCTGGCGTTTGAAGTCGTCGCTCACATCAGGGGCAGGTAGGGGCGTTGCCTCGGGGGCGGAGGTGTTGTGTAGGGGATGACTGTCCGGTTCCACTCCGTGCGACGGCGGAGGCGGTGGAGTTTGGGATCAGAGGAGAGTGGGAAAGACATGGTGGATGACGCGGCTTCTACCGCAGGAGGATGAAGCAGTTTTATAGAGCAATGAGAACATTTTCATTTTGCACCTCCCATATGTTTTATAATTCTTTCAAAATACACCTCAGAATACAGAGGATTTATATAGAAAAAGGAAAACGTGTAGACCAGCACGGTGATTGGACGTCGTCATTTTTCGATACAATTATTCTGAGTCGTTTAGTTGACTAGACTCGATTGGTAAAAGGTCAATTATGTATAAATTATGTATAGAGAGAGACAATTAGTTTTCTTTTTTAAAAAAAAAATTGAGGGAAAAGCATCATTTATCTCATTTAGCTTGGCTTGACTTGGCTTCACGGGACAGAACCGAAGGTCGAATCCATCATCCATCTCTTCTTCCGATCAGACTCATGGATAAGCTCCACTTCGATCCACAGTTTGTCAGGTACTTCTTCCTCGTCATCTACGCCATGGACCCAAGAAACCCATGAATTCCTTTTTTCTATTTTATTTGCTGAACAAAGAATTAAAAGCTTGAAAGGTCCAGTTACCAATTTAATTGGGTCACACGACTAGACTTTGTGTCCACCGTGTCTCATCTGATCACATCAAATCTGTTCTGACTAGATTTAGTTCACTGTCGACTTTATTTCCCTCTTCTTTGATTACGTTGATCGCCAAGACGACGTCATGTCGTCATGTCATAAAAGATGGAAGGAAACGAAGGGAAAAAAGAAAAGGATGGATGAAGGGAAATGAACGAGGAACGAAGGGAAAAAAGTAATGATCCAAACTCATCATTAATTAATCTCCAGTTACGTAATTAGTAAGACTCTTGTGATTGAAAAAGGAACTAATTAGAGATAAGGTGATTAAAACTAATAATTTAGAAAGAAAACAACTAAAATATACATCACTCGATGAAGTTTATTTAAATAAATAAATGCTTGAATAAAGCTAAGATTACAACTACAAAGTACTTTATTTAATTTTTTTGCCCGAATTTAATCCACTTTAATATTTTGACTCAAAATATTTGGTATTAATTCAAGTAACCCTGAAGGTTTAGATTCACCCATGAACAATTTAAGCCCAACACCTATTCATTGCTCACATGCCCCCTCCTTCCTCCTCTTTTCCTTCTTCTTTTCATTTCAGATCCCCATCCATGATCCATCCACAAGCTAAACCTCTCATTAGATTTGCCCTAATCTTAGGACATCTCCAATGATTAAAATTTTAAATGAATTTTTTTATGATCCCAAAATATCACATCAATAATATAAAAAATTATTTAAAAATCTCTAATAATTAGAGTTTGAAATGAATTTTTTTATGATCCAATTCATAACAAACAGTTACATAATTCCATATACATGACATCAATTTTGAGACAAAAAAGTATATTTAAATTTTTACTACTGCTTTTGAATTATAAATCTCAAATCTCATATCTTACTGTAGTTCAAACAATTTTATTCAATTTTTGTTGCGCATCCATTTAAAATTTAAATGTAAAAAAAAAATCACTATTTTACAACTGTCATAACGTTGTTATTTAATTTCATGTTACAGTAACTTTTATTAATAATTATTTAATCATCATCCATGAATGATCGAGGTGTAATTATTGTTGAAAATATTTTTATAAAAAAGATTAATGATTAATATATGAGATATTATTATCATGAGATATGAAAATTAAATCTTAATTAGTAATCAAGTTTTTATATTTTTTCTATATATTGATTATTATCCAAATTAATAAATTAATTTTTATAATTATTTTTTTTTATATTAATTTTCAAACATACTAATAAAAATATTAAGAACCAACCTTTTATTTTTTATCACTCCGACTGTCATTGAAAGTGCCGACAAGATGAAATGAACGTTAATAGATCAAGTCGGATGAAGAAGAAAATAAATTAGTATAATAAATACTCTAACCGAGGATAAATAATCTATGAATAATTCATTTTTTCTTTCTTTATTCCATAGCGAATCTTTGTCGTGCGATCCACGGGCTGGGGTCTGACCGTTGACTATGTGACATGCTGTTATATCATTTGGAAAATTCAAAGAGGCTTAGTTATAAATTCTGAAACATCCTGGAACTTTTTGCAAAAATGAGAAAAAAAACCAAACCCTCTCCTTGTCTTCCTTCCTAACCCTAATTTTTCCTCGCCCACCTTTTCTCACCTACAAACTTTTTGCCGCCGTCACTATCATTGTGGTCGCCACCGTTACCGCTGCCGATGACGACGACGCTGCCACTGCCATCACACGTCATTGAATATAAAAATTATCTCTAGCTGATCTCCCTACAAAACAAAGGATTTATAAAGAAAAAATTGTCTTATCTACAAGCAATATAATCTTCTCGTTCATTTCAACATGCCCAATAACTCCTTGAATAATCGTGAGCTAATGTTGCCATGCCAATATTATTATATACAAAAATAATATTTTATGTTATTGCTAGTGCGTGATCGTGCGTGACTTTTACTATAGTAATATTTTATCAATTTTTTAATTTTTTATGTAGCAGTGTGCCTCGTCAAAATTAAAAAAATTATACATATATTCCTTCAATATAATATACATGCATTGTCTCTTTCTGACACATGCATATATCTGACATATGTTTTATCACCTACATAGTTATAGTAGCTACGGTTTCATAGTTGCTATAATTATAAATATTTTTTATATTATAACAATTGCGGTTTCATATTTGTTACAACATGTTATAGCAGTTACGGTTACGTAGCTGCTACAACTACGATTTTCAAAAGTTTACTACACAGTTGTAGCAGCTACGAACCTATAGCTACTACACAATTGTAGTAGTTATAGTTTCGTAGCTGCTACAATTATGTAACAGCTACAGGTTCATAGCTTCTATAACTGTATAACTGCTATAATTGTATAATAAAATTTTGAATATCATAACTTTTGACTCGGATATTATAATAAGACAATCTTTATTTTAAATTATATATCTCTTAACGAGCTTCGATTCAAAAAAAATCATTTCCTTCTGATATCCGAGTCAAAAATTATAACCTTCAGAAGTTTGCTACACAATTATAGCAGCTACACAGTTATAGAAGCTACACATATTGTAAAAGCTACACAGTTGTAACAGCTATGATTTTGTAGCAGCTATCGTTTCGTAGCTGTTATAACTATGAAGCAGCTACGAAATCGTAGCTACTATAACATGAAAAATAATTATAGTTGTAGCAGTTACGGGTTCGTAGCTGTTACAACTATGTAGTTCCGAATATTATAACTTTTGACTTGGAAATCAGAATGAGACAATTTTTTTTTTGAATTATAAATCTTTGGATGAGCTTCGATTCAAAAAAAAATCATCATATTATGATATCCGAGTCAAAAGTTATGACATTTTAAAATTTATTATACAATTATAGCAGCTATATAGTTATAACAGTTACACATATTATAGCAGCTACGATTTCGTAGCTAGTAAAACTGTATAGCAGCTACGAAACCGTAACTGCTATAATAGAAGGTAATATATATGTCAGATGCATGCATGTATTAGAGAGAGACGCAACAATATATGCATACTGTACTGGAGAGACAGATGTGTGCTTTTTTTAATTCTGACGGGGCACTATTATGATAAAAAATTATTAAAAAATTTAACGGGACACTGCCATAATGAAAGTCATGCATAGGTTAACATGAGTAGTCGAGTAGGATATAAGTTCTAATATATATAATATACTGATAGCTACACTCCATGGGCGACCCTCACAGAATCTAAGCGCCTGAATCAATTTTTTTTTTAAGCAACCGATTGTGCCAATGAAATTTTGTCTTTAGAATTTAGGGGTTGAGTTATGTATTAAACACACACAAATTTTTAAATCAAAAATTTTTAAAAAAAATTGAATGTGCACGGAATGTGTAGGATAAAGTGGACGGGATATCAAAACTATATATATATAGGGATGATAATTTTTCTCACAGGTTCGGGGCCCTGTGAGAAAAAGCCCGAAACGAGAACGGGTTCGGGGAATTTTTTCAGGTAAGGATTCGGGTTTGGGGATTTTTTAAATCCCCGAAGTTAAACCAAGGCGGGTATGATGAGAATGTTATTCCCATCCTTGAACCCGCCCGGATACGACACGATGGAGATGAGGACGAGGATGAGGATCAGAACGGGAATGAGAATTCCATGATTAATTCGATAAATATTAAATGGAAAACGAAGATTCTCGAGAATAGAAAGCGGAGATGAGAACGAGGATGGAGATTGAATTCCCGTGGGGCTAGAGATGGGGATTCCCCAATTAAAAAAAAATGAAGATGGGAACTGGGATGAAGGCAAGGATGTAATTAGAGGACGGAGATAGGATGACAAATCTGTCCCGTTCCTTCTCATTGTCATCCATATATATATATATATATTATAATACCGGTATAATAAGGCAACAGGGAGAAAGAAAGATGAAGAAAAAAAAAGAAAATTTTAATTCGTTTTCAAGTGAAAAATATTTTAAGAAAAGCAAAAAAGAATTTATTTGTAAATTCAAATATTTTTCTAGTTATTATTATAGGTTATCTCGTTATTTTGCCTGGAAACCAAAATAAAACTTCTCCACGGATAAAATTAAATTATCATCGTCCACTCTTTTATTTGCCCCCTTATTATTTTTTTAATTTCCATATTCTTCCTTATATAATATATATTAAAATAAGTATACAAAAATAATTGGGCTCGAAGTTGATCTGTTATGAAATTGCAATGGATTTGTAAAATTCTTCTATGTCACAAAAGTTAGTAATCTTTTTTTTTTACTATAAGAAATAGGATAGATATAGAATATCTATTATTTTTTAAATAATCAATGAATTTAAAACGAATCTCCTATTTTATTTTACTTAACTTAGATTCTATTTGAGAATGACAAAAAATGAATCATCGATGAATTGTACTTAATGTTGGTGGAGTCGTCATGACTAAGAGGAAGGTACGAGTGAGCTATTTTCGATATTGATCAGGTCGTGAAGTTTTCAAAAAAGGGGGTGAGTTGTCCTCGCCGCCGGAAGAACCAAAAGGAAGGTGGGATAATCGGAGATGTCGACAGAGCTATTGGAGTGAGCCGTAGAGCACTATCAAGAGGGACGAATCATATGGAGAGCCTGTGAGAAGGAACAGAGCGAGGGAAAGGCTAGAATGGAGATCGGACTGTCCCGACCTTCCACTCCGACGCTCAAGTCAATCTCCAGTGATGTTATGAAGAAGATGAATAATAAAAGATGTAATTGTATGTAAAGGTGTACGCATAAAGGTAGGAGTGAGCTATCTCCGATATTGATCAGGTTGCGAAGTTTTCAAAATTAAAAAGGGGTGAGTTGTCCTCGCCGCCGGAAGAACTAGAAGGAAGGTGGGATAACCGAAGATGTCGACGGAGCTATTGGAGTGAGCCGCAGAGCACTATCAAGAGGGACGAATCATATGGAAAGCCTGTGAGAAGTAACAGAGCGAGGGAGAGGCTAGAATGGAGATCGGACTGCCCCGGCCTTCTACTCCGATGCTCAAGTCAATCTCCAGCGATGTCATGAAGAAGATGAATAATAAAAGATGTAATTGTATGTAAAGGTGTACGCATACCTCCGTCCGTGAGAGCGGACACCTTTTATAATATGAAAGCGTGGGATGTCATATCCACAGCTGTCAGAGTGTCTGGTGTGCTTCTGGCAAGATATCATATCCATGATAAGGAAAATGTCCCATCGTTGTATCAAAAGGGCACATCACCCATATTTGGACTGTGGGCGATCTCCTGGGATTACACTACATCATCCATGCTGCTCCACGTGGGCCAATCAGAGATGAGAGGGGTGTCCAGTCGTCGGAGCCGAATGGAGCCGAGATTAGCGGGACCGCATGGAGCCGGGATCGAAGTGGGGATAGGCAGGATCGAATGACATCAAGATCGGTGAGACCGAATGGAGCTGGATCGTTGTCGGGATCGGCAGGATCGAATGACACCGGGATCGACGAGACCGAATGGAGCAGGGATCGACGAGACCGGATGGAGCCGGGATCGGCGGGATCAAATGGAGCCGGGATCGGCGGGATCGGATGGAGCCGGGATCGGCGTAGCCGAATGGAGCTGGATCGGAGCTGGGATTGGCGGGATTGGGATCGTCGGGACCAGATGGAGCCAGGATCAATGGGACCGGATGGAGACGGGATCAACGGGACCGGATGGAGTCAAGATTGGCGGGGCGGGATGGAGTCGGGATCGGCGGGGTATAATGGAGCTGGATCGGAGCTGGGGTCGGGGCCAGAGGGAGCCGGGATCCGGGCTATAGCACGAAAGCAAAAGCGACAACGGCGACATTTGCCAGAAGTGGCGACGATGACCAGAAATGGTAGCAGCAGTCAGAAGTGGCGGCGATGGCCAGAGGATGGGGCGTCGATGGATGGCAACGCATGGAGAGAGGTGGCTGTGGCGGCGGGGCCGCATGTGAGGGAGGAGGCGCTGAGAAGATTGTGAGAGGGACGGTCGCATCCGGTGAGGTAGAGGGGGAGATCGTCGGAGAGGGAGATGCGGCTCACTGTGAGGGCGAGGTGGTTCGCCTGAGGGAGAGGAGGAGTTCGCCGGAGAGGCGGCTCACTGTGAGGGCGAGGGGGTTCGCTGAGGGAGAGGAGTTTGTCGGAGAGGGAGAGGGGCCGCTCGCTTGATGGAGGTGGCGACATCCAGAGACGATGAGGTAGTGTCCTCTGGCAAGGGAGATGAGGCGATGGCCGATGACGGCGGAGAGGAGGGGGAGATCGTGAGGGAGAGGAGGCTTTCGGTGGCGTCCTCACATGAGCCCGAGAGAGAGAAGGGAGGAGAGGAGGCCACGAGCTGATGTCCGACTAAGGCGGCGAGGGAGTCGTGTCTGGCGGTGCGAGGAAGGGGCATTCATGGTGGCGTTAGAGAGGGAGGAGGAGGCGACATGACTGGCGGAGGAGGCGGCATGGTTGTTTGAACCTCTCTTCCATTCCCGACCAACCACGGCGGCGGCGGCGGCGAGAGAGAAGGTGAGAGAGGCTGGCCCGAGAGGAGCGGCGGCGTGAAGGTCCGAGGGAGGGGCGTACAACGACATGCTTGGAGGCGGAGACCACGGGACCCCCTGCTCGTGAGTGGAAACCAACTAAGAAAAGGGGGGCCTCCTCCGTGCTACGAAGGACCACACCCATGTGGAGCCCCCCTCCTATACCGCTCACATCACAAGTCTCCCCTCAAATTTAGTTGAAGGAGGCGTGAGTCCGACTAACTAGACTATTTGTGTGTGGTGGCGGGATGGGTGAAAGAATCGTCGAGCCTGTCGTAAGGCTAATCATTAACACAGAGCTAGGGGCTCCAAGCCTATCGTAAGATCGATCAGGGCATATCGTAAGGCGGGGTTTGGAGATAGAAGTCCGACTGAGGAGCCGATAAGATATATCCGAGCTTGTCGTAAGACATCCGAGTCTGTCGTAAAGCTAATCTGAGAGATAGAAATCCGGATGATGAGCCGATAATAGATATTCAAGTCTGTCGTAAGGCAATATGAGCATGTGATAAGGCTAATCCGAGAGATAGAAATCCGGCTGACAAGCCGATAAGAGATATCCGAGTTTATCGTAAGGCAATATAAGCATGTGATAAGGCTAATCCAAGAGATAGAAATTCAGCTGACGAGCCGATAAGAGATATCCGGGTCTGTCGTAAGACATTATGAGTATGTGATAAGGCTAATCCGAGAGATAGAAATCCGGTTGACGAGCCGATAAGAGATATTTGGGCCTGTCGTAAGACAATATGAGCATGTAATAAGGCTAATCCGAGCCTGTCGTAAGGCGGAGTATGGAAAGAGAAAATTTAGCATAACATCGTATTCGAACCCTGACTCTCAAATGTTCATGGAGTCGGATAGAGAGGTTTACCGACATCATGCTCAGGGGAGTCTTACCGGCATAATATGATCTCAACCCTGACTATGTCCGAATCAGGGGAATTTGGATCCGAAAATGAGCAATTATTGATGAAGATATCACTGGTTCGAGACCAGGATCATCATGCTCGCAGCGACTATGTCCGAGTCGAGCGAGGCTTAGCGACATCTTTCTCAGAGGAGGCTTATAAGCATATATGATTTCAACCCGACTATGTCCAAGTCGGAAGTTTGGACTCGAAAACGAGCAATTGCTGATGGAGATATCGCTAGTCCGAAACTAGGACATATAAAGGCTCGATCTGACTATGTCCGCGTCAGGAGAGGCGAAATACCTTCAAGTAAAGCTGTGAACAAGAGATACAATTCTTATTTGAAAAATAGGAATATATGCACTCAAACCTTACGCGCAGTTTTGAGGTGACCCCGTCGCTATCTTGGATCCCTTGACTCCTGAATGCCCACGAAGTCGAGGATAAGATAGCTTGATCCCTTGACTCTCAAATACCTGCAGAGTTTGGGAGAGAAATAGTAAAACTCAATACCGCTTAGGGAGAAAATCCGTCGAGTGAGAGAATCCGCTCGATCCCACGACTCTCAAGCGTCATTGGAGTCGGAGAGAGAATAATATAAGACTCAATCCCTCTGAGGGATAGAATCCGCCGAGTGACATAATCCGCTCGATCCCGCGACTCCCAAGCATCCACAGAGTTGAGGAGAGAATAATATGAGACTCGATCTCGATAAGGGAGAGAAAATCAGATCCTATGAGAGAATGGATAACTCAATCTCTCGACTTTCAAATACCTATGGAGTCGGGGAGAGAATATGCTCTTGTGCCGACTGAGGATCTGGTGAATAAGAATATCGTCGGATCAAAAACCCGTGGGCTTCTAGCGTAACGTTTGAACGAAAATGACACATAAGAAATTCTATTTTCTTGCTCCTATGCTATGGCGTGACGTGTTTGTCGAAATCCTATGGGGGTCATGGCGATGACAAGGAGTTTTCCAGTATCATTTACCTTAACGTCTCAGTTTAAGTATATGTTCTCACAGACGACGCCAATTTGATCCTGCCTGAGAACGCCGGAGGGTGAGCCACCGATGAAGTGTACCCGATATTGATGGAGTCGTCATGACCAAGAGGAAGGTGGGGATGTGCTGTCTCCAATGTTGACCAAGTCGTGAAGTCTCAGAAGAAGGGGTGAGTTGTCCTCGCCGTCGAAAGAATCATGAGGAAGGTGGGGTGGCCAGAGATGTCGGCGGAATTGTAAGAGTGAGCCGCCGAGCACTATCAAGAGGGTCAAATCATCTAGAGAGTCAGTGAAAAGTAACAGAGCAAGGGAGGAGTTAGAATGAAGATCGAGTTGCCTACTACGACGTTTAAGTCAGTCTACGACGATGTCATAAAGAATATGAATAGTCATAGATATATAGATATAGTTATATGTAAATGTGTGCATATCTAAGTTATATGTAAATGCGTGGATTTTATAAAACTGATGATCATTTCTTAATTATAAAACTTTAATCATCCACGAAATTAAATATCTGGGCGCAAA
>JBBUKS010000017.1:7108988-7122300 GCA_038050645.1 Hedychium gardnerianum
AAGCTACTGATGAATCTAGCGGATCTGAGCCCTCCGTTGGTAATAATTTAGATTTATGACTAAAGAGAGTGGGGGATAGAAAGAGAGAAAGATATTGAGAATGAGTTCTTTGAGCAGAACCTATAAAATTACTAGTACATCTTCTTCCACCCCACCAGCAGTAAGGACACAAATTCACAATTTGATTGAAGAAGTTATCACATTGAAAGAGAGACTCACTCAAAGATATCAAAAAATAATTCAAAGAGATGAGAAAATGAGACAAATGCGAAAACAACATGACTTAATATTGCGACATCTTTATTTACCCTCCGCTCTAAATCAGATACCTCCAAGTATTCCTGATGGTGACGACGACGATGATAGTGGTGGCCAATCTTTCTGCCCGCAACATTAGAAAAAGCACAAAATTGGTGGTGGTAAAATGGGTCTAATGGGCCGGGCGCTGACCAAGCTATATCGGCCCATTTCTGATCCAATTCCTAAACATTAAAAGAGGAAACGGGACTCAAAACCACCCCAGTTTTTTGGTTTCCTCCGCCGATCGATCGACAGAGAAAAAGCAGCTCACGGCTTCCTTTTCTTCTCGCCATCCGCGGATCTAAGCTTCGATCTCTCCGACAGCTCCTCCGATGGCCTCGTCCTCCAACGATTTCTCCACCGCGTAATCATCGAACTCATTTTCTTGCGTATTTATTGATTCTAGAGTTCGCAGTTCTGTCATGGTCCTGATCGATTTGTTCCCTTTTGTCTTGATGAAGCGACGATGGCGCTGTCAGGAGGAAAAAGAGAGGGCCTCAGTTCAAGTTCCTAGTTCCTCTCGTATACGCTCCCGTTCTTCCTCTCAGTACGCTCTTCTTTTTCTTTGCTCTTTGTTTGTGTTGATTGTTTATCCTTCTGAGTTTGGAGGCAACGACATCATACAGTTCGAATCGGTCTGAGGCACAATCCTGTGTTGCGGGAGAGGGTGTTCTTCGGCGCCTTGGCTGTTGCATTCGCTCATGGAGCATATTTGGTGTATCCTTTTGGTCGGCGCCATGAATGACCTTTATTTCTGATTTAGGCGTTGTTTGTTTCTTCTTTGTATACGTTTCTTCTTTTTGGCAATTGAAAGTTATTGTTTTTACCTTGTTTGTTTACGCGACATGCTAATATCTTTTCCCATGGTTCCGAACTCAGATCAATCTCGGTAAGAATTAGTATTGGAGGGATTTCTAGGATACATAATATACCTTCACTGTCTTTAGTTTTTGGTCTTTTCATGGTGAAGAAAAAAGAGAAATAGACGGAAACTTCAAAGGCATTACAGTTAGCATTGAACTTTGATTATGACTCGGGAGCTTCATGGTCAAATGTCTTATACTGGTTAGTACAAACTAGATAGAAGGATATACTCAGCCTTTTGATGTTTGGTCTTAATTTCTCGCATAGATTTATCTAGCGCAAGGGTTGATGTAAATATTAAAGGTTGTGATTAGTTCTAAATAGTCCCATTGTGGATCCGTAATGAAATGAAAATCTAGAACAACTTACTATAAATGAGAGTAGAATCTTTATTTGGAGTTAGCCAAAGTCATACTTTTGCTATGGACGGATTAGATTGGAAGTGAGCTCTACTCGACAGAAGATGTGGCATCTACATGTTTTCTGGTAGGGGAGCAAATAAAATGGAAGGAAGAAACTGATTCAAAGAGATATTTGAGCACGCTTGTTGAGAACCTAAGTGATAGAGTTATTTAATTGAAATCCCAAATGCTACAGATAGAATCATACTTCTGTAAGTTTTTTAGCAAGTAGTCTCTATTTTTTTTAGTGGATAGAAAATTAGGAAAAATGCTGCAGAAGAGGGGAAAAAATGAAGGTGAGAAACAAAGAAGAAAAATCCAAGAATTATGTTCTTCTCATCAATAGTTTGTTTCCCATTTGTGCTTTATTTTTCCCAATTTCTTGTTGTGTTACATTAAACACATGCCTATTGACTCTTGTTCCATGGTTGCATCCCCTTTGGGGCATCACTACCTTCATGCTTTGGGGAGTCCCTCCTTTCATGCCGACATTGTTCTCACATGAAGGTGACTTTTTTGCACTTGCATGAGATCATGTTGCCATTAAAGGCTCTGTGAGGTATGTTACTTTCATTATGTTGGCAGAAACCTCATTTATTTGCTCACTAGCTCTAGCATGAAAACAACTCGTCCAATTACTATACAGGATTAAAGATGCAGTGCATCTCTAGTGTATTATACCTTGTCCGGTTACTATTACTGAATATCTAATCTTGTTAAACTAATTTTTGTTAGCTTATCATTATTCCCCTTGGTAATTAAAGTTGTAAAAATCTGTTTACACTATCCTTGTGCATGCTTCTTGTTGTTAGTATACATGTACATTTCTTTGTGGTTATCTTGCTTTTCCTTGATATATGCTTCCAGGACTGATTTGTACGACATCGAAAGCAAGTAGTGACTTGCACAAGCTGCTCATTAGAAAAAATTCACGAGTTTTTGAAATGACTATCTTTTGATGTTAGGCAAGCATTGGCCTTCGGGTTCAACGGAGTGCAGTTGTAATTTGATAAATCTGAGTTTTTAATTTTTTTATTTTTTTTTATGAATTGGCTGGTCAATATCTCTCCAGAATGTTTATTTTCCATCAAATGCAATTTCTATTGTTTGGTCTGAATAATTGATATTATATGTCTGTGCATTGTCATGGGACTGCTCAAAACAGTGAGGAACAAGTGGAACCAATGTTAGGAATCGGCTTGGTATTATTATTATTGTTTCACTTTGTCACTATTTGAGGCTTCAGAGACCTCCATAAGATGTGCTATTTAGGATCGTTGGTGTTCTGTTGTGAGCTATTGATTCGATCAAGTCGTAATGAAAGTGTGGCAATAGCTAGGCCAGTGATTCGATTGCTGAACTTGTAGCAAGCGAAAAGCTACAAACAAGCATAAGTATGTTTGATTGATGGCATAACAACGAGATGAGTGGATATGCTGCGGGTTATCTCGTATTTCTTGTTTAGGAAGATCGTTTAGCTAAGGTTGAATACATTCTTGTGATTTATCTTTTTTTTAGAGTATGTGGGTCGATTTGGAGGGATCGATTTTACCTTTTGCCATCATAGGCAACTTGATTGATGGCGAGTGGGCACAAGATTGAGGTCACAAGGATAGATGCGCCAAATTGATGAGAAAAGGGTAATCTCATAATTTTATTCTCTTGATTAATTTTCTCTTCCACTCCTGAAGTAAACAAACCCAGAGGATAGCCTTTCCTCGTCTCTTCTCTCCTCTCACTTCCCTAATTCCTTCCTTTTTATCTAGGGTTATAAATGAATTGAACTAAATGACTGTGGATAAGTTTGTTATTCAATTTGGTATAAATAAGTTTGATATTTGATTTGATAAAAATTTATTTATATTTATTTAATATATAACTCATTAAAATAAATAAATAAATTTGATATATATGTTTAATTTATTAATGTTCGTGAATAATATTTATAAATTATATTCATTAATAAATTTTTTATTAACATACTAAATAAATTTAAAAAAAATAAATAAGTTAAAATTATCAAATTTAATAACTAATAAAAATTTTAAATAATCAAATAATCTTGATTTTAGAGTTTTGATAACATCTAAATAAATTTGAATTTGTAAATCAAACTCATAAAAAATAAATTAAATTAAGTTTGAATAATCAGATTAATGATTTGATTCATTTTAAATTTAATTTAATTTAATTTAATTAATTTATCTAACAAGCTCGACTCAAAACTAATTTACTGCCCTAGTTTTATCCTCTTTCTGCCAAATAACGCAATTTACTGTCAGAACAAACGCAATTTAAAGAAACAAAATACATTCAAAGTCGAGGAACTAAAACTTATTTACAAACCGATATATTTCAGAAGAGAAACCTTTTCAAGAAACACAGAGGAAAGTTTTTGTTGTGTATGAAGAGAAACATATACTTCTCTTTATACGACCACCCAAAATGAATGTTGTAATGGTATTGCTAAAGAAAAAATAACACTAAGAGCATTATTCGGGTATTTAGCCAAAGTTTTTCACCGCCTATGAACAAGATCAAGATGAACACAAAAAGCACAGGTCAATTGAATAAAGTTACAGCAGTATACAAGGAAAAAGAGTTAGGAATGAAAACTTAAATCAAATGAAATTCATCTTCTCCATCCTATTTACAATGACATTAGGAGTTTATATTACTAGAAATTTACGAAAAGAGGAGGTGATTATGCTAATCGGTGGGATTTCTTATTTTATCCCACATTGACATTCATTGGTCATAATGCCACTTGGATACTACAGTAGTTTTTTTAAAAAAAATTAAATGTTCAATTCTTACAATTCAATTAATTTTAAAAATAATTTATCTAATTTCATAAATTTTTTCTAAATCACGGAAGCACGGCTGACCCCGCGGTCTTCGCCATCCCTATAAGATAGTCCAACGCTAAATCGATACTTCGATCGTGAAGGTAAATTCGTAAACTTTTTTTGTCCATGGATATTCAACCTGTGGTTGTCATGTCCAATTTTTTCACTAAATTCAATATCAACACGTCCAACTAGAGGATCAAATCATGACACCCACTTTATCTCCGCTATGCTTTAACTGCTGCACCTTCGAATCAATTAACCTTAAAAATAATCGGACCGATCTTACAAAAAAAATTTCACCGACTAATAATTAAATCAAAAAGAACTTATGAACTCATCCAAATAGTTAAGATTATTATTCTATTGAAAGAAAATCCTTACAATATATCATAATTAAAATTCATCGCTTAAATACCTGATTAGCTATTTAAAGAATCTAATCACCGTACCGCCCCGGGGCTCATACAGTTTATTATGTTATGAGAGGTGATTGGCTTCAAATGATCTTGATCTCTAACATACTCCATATATTAAGATGAAACATCCTTCGTGCAAGTCTCACCAGCGAAAAGCGACGGACGCACCAAATTCAATGTTGGAATAAGGCAAAAAATCAGAGCGGTAGGCAACAAATAACTGGGGGAAAATAACAAAATAATGATAATAATAATAATAATAATACAGGTTGAGTAATAAGGTTGCCTTCTATTTGTACGCAGACTGATTTTCTCAATCTGCATCAGATATTGTCGAAAGGAGGATGTAGAGCAGTGGTTTACCGTCATGGAAGTGACCCTGTGTTTTGGAGAGCCTGGGCACGCTTGGGCCTCCACTCCGTTCGTGCCCTCAGAACCTCTGCCCCGTCCCCCAGCCGTAGAAGATGCTGGCATTCCATGTCAGTCTCCGGCGAGCCATTGGTGCTTTTGCTGGAGGCAGCAGCAAGTGACTGCAGAACACTGTCCCTCCCACATTCCCTCCGATACTGCATTGTCAAGCCTGCAAGCTCATGGCTCTCCAGAATTGAGTTTGGTGCGCTCTGCAGGATAAAAATCAAGACACAGCATCCTTCAAGGGGTTATAAGTGATGTAAGTAATAATCGAAATAGGAATTGATTTTGATTGGAAAAAGAAAATTCTATAAAATCTGAATAACTAATGCGTTGGAACATAGAGAATGTCATACATAATAAAAAGGAGAATTAGAAGTCCCGGTAATGCAGAAAACTTCCTTAAAATCTGAAAATGAATTCATTCTATGCAGATGCATTCCAATATATAAGACAAACGGAGTCCTAGTTGCAAGAGCCTGGGAGAAGAAAGAGAAGACCTAGGGGTTCTTTTTCAAGGAAAAACTGTGTGGATGCAAAGAACCAGGGCCACATTACAAATTTTGCACGACTATAGTAAAATTCTCATAGTTCTATTATTCCATCAATTTCAATTCTAAAATCACATCAACAATGCCTAGATTTTTCATATCCAACTTCCATTTGGAAGTGTCTTAACTGTCAATTGTAATATATTTTGGTACTAACTAGCAAAGTATTACCAAGATATAAACACTAGATATTTACCTTTAATTTCTTTTAAACATTTATTTGATCATTCATTTCAAAGTCAAATTGAGAGAATGATAAACTACTGCTTAGAGTTTGCCTCAATTCATATAAAGGCTTAATAAGTTCATAAATATTTTTTTTACTTGGGCATACATATCCTTCGAATGAGAATCTTAGCACAACAGTAAAGTTACTACCGTGTGACTTTATAGTCATTGGTTCAACTAGTGAAAATAACCTCTTGCAATGCAGAACAAAATGTGGTCCGACTCTTCTCCAGGACATCGTATTAACGGGAACTTCATGCATCGAACTATTCTTTTTTATACATATCCCTCAAATTGATCTATATATATATATATATATATATTCTTCAAGATCACCGTTTAGAAAACCAACCTTGATGTCCATTCGATAATCTCAAGATTATAAATGCACGTCAATGCTATCAACACTCAAACAGAAGATATCATAATAATTAGGAATAAGTATCAAAAGTGTTTATTCTCTCCTTTTGTTTGAATCACTTAGCAACTGCCCTTTTGAATTTATTTATTGACCCATCAGATTTAAGCTTGTTTTTAAATAACCACTTGCAATCTGTAGAGGTGGACCCAAAAGATGGATCGACCACGACCAAACTTGTGCCCTAGTCCAACCCAACACATGCATACATATATATATCTATGGACGACAAGTAATAATTTGTTTATAAACCCTTTATATTTTTTCTCCTTTCAGGACCAAACAAAAACAAAGCACCCGTAAGAGAGCATGATACTTAGTTGAAATCCTGAATCCAACATAACGTGCATGCACAATAAATGCAGACGATTAATTGGCAGGCCGGGAAACATTATTTTGAAGCAACTGGATAGTATTCAGATGAGGTGGAGCATAATCCAAATAGATTTGCTGTTAATAATACATAAATACGGGCCCAGAATGTGGTTAAATTGAGAGGCAGAATTGGATTATAAAATGCAATAAATGATGACAATGGGCCACAGATAGGACATCTTAATCCAATGCATGGATGCAAGAGTAAATGGAATTAATATATAATATTAAGTTAAGCTAGACTTCCAGCTATTAGTTTTATTGAAACCCTTCAGAGTTCTCCCATGATTGATGCAATCTAGCCTCGTCTTATTAGAGAGCTACTGCGACAAGGAGTCATTCCAGGAACTAGTTCTTAGGGGGTACCTAAACCATTTTAACTGTTAACTTTATGAAGTGGAAACAAGTTTCTGTAGCGATGACATTCTAAGAATGAAATTTCCTTTTAATTATGCAAATTATATTATCTCTTACAAGAAGAGTAGGTCACAATAGGACATCGTCTGATCGTATACTATCTTACTAAGTCTGAACATGAAAATGGGGAATAATTCAATGGCGTACAAAAAGATTAGGGCGTAAGGGTAAATATCATGTGCAAAAATAAGATAAATTACCTCGAGAATCCATCCAATATATTTGATGTTGTTAACATGTTGGTTGACATCCAAATCACTCCATCGAGGCTGAATTTGGTAACAGAGGAAGATGAGTACAAAAGGGATGAAAATTTATACACATGCAGTAAGAACTAAAGATGAAGATTGCATAATTACAGTTAGCCCTGTTTGAATGTATTCAGCAGTGTCATCCTCAAGCTTCAAAAGTTTTCTGCCATCATCATCTATAATAGGATTACGGTCCATAAAATAGCATTCTATTTCTGCTCTAACTTCCTCTGGAATTTTCGACAATCTCCTAGTCTGTTTGCTCATCATCACCCATATACTACATGACGATGAGAAAACAAGAAACAGATAAGTCACATCAAATTTTCAAAGAACTAAGTATTCATACTTGCAAATTTTTAAATCTCTGAACTATGACAGGAACCAACCTAGTTGCTCTCAGAATGGTTTGGCCTGTATGATAGTCACAAATATGCCAATCTCGACGCATCCCATTTTTCCCAGACGAAGCCACCCATGTATCTACTTGAACAACATCTTCCCTGAAAATAGATAGAAAATACAAATTTAGAAAGAAAAAAAATGGAACCAAAGGATGTTATGGAAAACATACATAAAAAAGCAGTTTGTTAATTTGTTAATCAAGCAATTGAGAAACATTCAAGGCATAAGTAATTGGCAGTAATACATCACAAATCAATATGACCAATCAAGCAATCAAGAAAAAATAGGCATAAGTAATGGACAACAAGACATGAAAATTTACAAAATAATCTACTTGAGCAAAGCAACAAAGTATAACTGAAGCATATCTAAAACAAAAAGAAAACCAAAAAAAGACAGTTATTTGCATCAAAACCATGTTTGTCCCAATTATTTTTAGAGTGCAGCTGCAAGAATCATATCCTCTATTGAGCTCTATACAAGCTGTATTACTTATAATATTCAAATCACTAAATTATTTTTCATTATTCAGAAAATAAAATAAATATTAAAAAATAACTTAACTTAATAAAAAAGATAAAGAAGGCTCAGACTCCACATACACAACAAATGAAAGAAGCTGACAAGATATGTGGCACTACAGTCAAACTTAATAGTTTGCTTGTAAAAGGCAAATCTTTCCAATGGCAATAATTAGTGAGTTTCAACAACACAGGAAAGCTGAATATAGACAAAAAGATGTACTAAGTTCTCAACTGTTCGTCAACTTCAAAAGTAATAGCAAGTAAGAACACAATGAAATTATACTATGAACAACTGACACGTGGGACAAGAACTGACAGGAAAATTAGGAAATTTATACCTTCAAATACTGGAACAAGATTGTAGTAGAACAAACTAGCAATTAGAAAACGAATAATGAATCACAAAGAATTTACCCATGCATACAGGCTCACTTAATATTCAAGCAAATGACTGTGTGAGAAAAAAAGAGAAAACAAAATTTCTTTTACAGCAAGAAAAAACAAAAATTCTGATATAGAAACAGAATATACCAGGAAGGATATTGTTCAACAAGGACTTGCATCTTGGTGACAACCCAAATCAAATTTCTCTTACTCATTTCAGGAGTTGAACCAAAGCCAGCGCCCATGAGCCCAGCATTCCTTACATGGTTAAGAGCAGTTTCCTACATAGGATATATACGAAATGAAAGAGTTAGTAAAACAAAAGGGAAAAAAAATGTGAATCACGCAATAATCCACCCAACCTGTAGATGGTTCATCAACGTCTCTATAGAAGCAGTTCGATCTGCCCCTATTTCATATGACCTAATGGAGAAATTCTGCCTGAAAACCATTCCATCCTGCATTATTTTCCCAAGCCCAAATGCATCAGCAAGCATGTCAGGCTTCCTATGCTTCCAATCAATTAGTGTAAACTGCTTTTCTGCGGCCAGGAAGATAGTAGTTATGGAAGCAAAAAGAAAGCTCCAGTCTGGTAATTGGTTGTAGAATGTCCTCGGGGCTGAGGGAGCTTCCTCCTCAACTGTTTGGGATTCAGATTTCAGGCCGACCTTTGTTCCATTGACTTTTGGAAGTGCTTGGGCATGTGCCTTAAACTGCATGGCTCCTGATGACAAAGCAGGCTTGGCTACAATGCCTTGGATGCCCAAGTTGTCAAGTCCATCATTGATGGCCCTTGATTTTGCTGACACATAGGCCGAAGAAGAGGCAGGAAAGAAGGCCGAAGCCGCCACAGAGGCAACCATGGTTGAAAACTTAAACTTAGAGTACCCCTGCTAAACCAGAATTAAAGAACAAACCTGAGAAACCAAAAACAAAGATCTAATGAATGAATTCCTTGAAGTTTTAAAACTTATTATAATTAAACAAAAAATAATCAAAAAGGAACATCAATCAACTTAATCTAAATTAGATAAATGGAAAATGCAAGTAGCATCAGCTAGATAAATCAACTAACGACTTCTAAATTAAATCTTGATCTTGGTACCTACTAAATAGCAACAAACTCAACTATACAGCATTCGGAAGGGATGCATCGCGATTCGTAGATCTCAATAACTCAAACACAGAAAAAAAGAAGACCCTGAGCGAATAGAGACAAGGAACGAAGAAGAATGAAAATAGAATTTGTTGTATTATTGTTGTGGCCAAATAGGCCTTTATATAGAATCTCATAATTATAGCAACAAGTATAGGAATTATATTGTAAAACATTATTTATTGGAATTGAGAATTTGATTCCTAACTACTATTTTGGAATCATATTGTTGTCATCATAACCTGCAAACAAAAGGAGGTGACACACGTTGAGTTTGTCAGTCAATAGTCTAAATCGTTGCCTAGTTAATGGCCTGATGGAGATATAAGTAATTTGATTGCGCGTAAAGATTTATAATACAAAGAATTGTTGATTTGTCATGCATTCCCGAACAAAGTGAAAGTCAATTCCCACATGTTTGGTGTGCATCAGTTCAAAGAGAATAGATTGAAGCCAAATGATCCTAAACGTTACGTTATCAATAGCTTTACATTCAACTTCAATACCAGATTGGGACACAGTAGCTAGCTTTTTAAAGTGACGTTATATTAAATTTTGTCCAAGAAATATAGCAAATCCACTAGTGGATCAGGATAGTGCCTTGAAGGTAGTGAAAAATTCTTTTTAATACCTTCACATTGTTTCTCATTGGGTGCAGGCATGAATTAACAAGCATGGCTGATGGCAAAGACAATATCAGGACATGTAACATATTATAAGGCTCCAAAACTAGTTTGATCAGTCATAGTAGTGGAAAACATAAAAGGCTACTTATTATAATTGATCCAAAGATAAGATGTGTATCATCCATTTTGGTTCGTTGAAGAAGCCAAAAATATATATTTACTTTGAGAGAATACATATTTCTAAATGTGAAAGAAGTTCATCACCAAGAAAGAAGTGAGCATTTCCTAGGACTCAACTAGGAATTCTTACTTAAGATAGAAGTAGAGTGTTGAATGCTTTCTTTATCATTATAGATTATTAAAAAGAAGATTATATATCAGAGAGCTAGTGTTGCATCTATAGATGACAGAAGAGAGAAGAATCAGACTTAGAACCAAAACCCCCTTGAGTTTATAGACATGAGTTTGTAGCAAACTAGGTAGATGATGAAACTATGCTCAAGGTTTGTCGAAAGTCATATATGGATTTCTTAAGCTAACATACATGTGTGAGAAATTGCAGATGAGTAAACCTAGTTGTTCACCAAGGTGTTCTATAAAAATAACTTCTTTTAGGTGACCATGAAAAAAGACAATGGAAATATCTAGAAGTCATTGCAGCCACTTAGAGTTGATGTCTAAAAATATAGTAGTCTGACAATTGTAATTTTAATGATTGGACTATAAGTGATGTTCAAAGAAATTATCAACTCAATACTCCAAAATCCATTTTGAGCCCATAACATTCATAGAACAATTCAAGAAGTAAATTTTATGTTTCATTGTCGAGGGGAGTATCAAATTCTGTAGTCATTGTCATGCACCAATCTAGATCCTTAGATGCTTATGTAAAGTAGGCTAGTTTGATGAATAATGTAGAGACCACCAAAATTCTTGAGAGAGGATATCAAGTGAAACTCGAGACCATTGCGTATAAATGTCACTAAGAGGGAATGTATGTTGAAGAGCGATTGAAAGTCACACAAAGGAGGGCGATTGCAAGTCAGCTATGATCACATGAAGAAGAGAGGTCACAACTTTGGTTGCATATAGGAGGGTTGACTGTCAGTTATAGTCGCACGGAGAAGTCTGGCTAGCAGGTGGCTGCAGTCACATAGAGAAGGGCGACTGCAGGCGGCTGTAATTGATCTCAATGGTTCAATTGCTTTGATTCCATGGACGTAGAATTTGCTGTAGTATTATTATAGCGGAATAGAACTATATATACAAATTATTTGTAGGGGTTTTATAGTATATAATCTTATGGTAACAACTAGTACTGAATATGAATTATATAATAAATCCTTATTAATTGAAATATGCTTAACTGCTATTTTGGATTCGTAATGTGATTAGACCGAAGGACTTCTTCCTCGGAAATCAAAAGACGCAATGGATCTGTCTTCTACATTACTCTCCTAATCCATAAGGGAAAAAAATAACCTAACTATAACGACTCTGTCGTTCACATTTGCAAATAAAAGGACCAATCCAAAAGTTCCCAAAAAAAAAATTCTAATTCAAAATCAAGCAAAATAATAAATACACAATCGACGATATCCACGCTGAAATACATACTCTCCGGATCCATTCCTCAAGAAACAAAAAATCTACCGGAAATCTAAATGCTGGAAGGAAAAACTAACCGGAAGAGACGGCGGATAACAGATCCGTGCAAACCTCTAGTCGAACACGAGGCTTCGAGAAGCAACGAGGCGCTCGGCGGCTTCCGCTCCCCTAAACGATCACCACCAAGGATAGCCCTGGATCCCTTTCTCCTTCTCCTTTCAGGTGCTTCCCCTTCTACCTCCACCCTGTTTTTTTTCTCCTTTTTCGAAATTCCCATGAACCCGTATTTAAAAACCTCCGCGGCCAGCCCCCCCCCACGGTGCCATTATTTAAGACCATTTCCATTATGGATATTTTTATTTTAAAAAATATATATATCAAAAGTACTACAATATAAAAACTTTAATCCAAACTATATTTTTGAAATATAAAATGCTATTTTATTATTTTTAATAATAAAATTGTTTTTAAATTTTTTTGATGAAATAAAAAAGATGTGAAGTCGAGGATTAAATATACTAAAATGAATTTTACAAATTTTAATAAATTTATGGTAGAATTGTAATTTAATCCCTTGCTTTTCGTACTGTACCCGTAAACACATTAATAATTGCAGCGTGTGGCCAACTTGCAAAGGCACGTAGACAATAGTATGAAAAACTAGGTGGAAGTTACATCTACTAACTAGTTTCCTTGAAAATTGGATCTTAAGAATTAGATGCATGGTGAAAGTAGAGGTAAATGTGGTGACACTAAATGTGAAAAAGATCACGGAGATATTTAAAAGATATATATAAATCTGTCCATATTTTTTATTCATTTTGACAGGACTGTAAATGAATTAAACGTTCGTGAATAAATTTAATATTCAACTTGATAAGAGTTTATTTATGTTTGTTCAATATACACAAGATTAATTAAACAAGCAAGCTTGAACAACTCATTAAACTAAACAAACAAGTTTGAATATATATGTGTTCAGCTCGTTAATATTCGTGAACAATGTTCATGAACAACGTTCATGAATAATCATATTCATTAATAAAACTCTTATCAACATGCTAAATAAATAAAATAAATAAATAAGTTTGAATTATCAAGCTCAATAACCAATCAAACAAACAA
>JBBUKS010000017.1:7180260-7202829 GCA_038050645.1 Hedychium gardnerianum
TTAAGTTTTGTTTTCGCGATGTTATTTTCTTTGTCTGGTGTTTGCTCGCGGTGTCGGGGTCGTCCGGCGAGGCGTCTGGCGGCATCGGAGGCATCACCGGACGACTCCGGCGCCACGGTGTTTCTGATGAATAGAAACACCGCGAGCAAACGCACGACGCCGGAGGCGTCTGGTGCCGCTAGAGGCGTTAGGCGACACATCCAGCGGCATTGGAGGCGTCCGGCGACGCTTTCGACGGCACGGAGGCGTCCTTCGACACCTCCAGCAGCACCTACGACACCTCCGAGGCTCCGATGCGGCCGTGGCTTTTGCGTAGATGGTCGGAGGCACCATCGGATCCCGCGATGCTTCCGGTGGTGTCGGAAGCGTCCCACAACGCCTCCGGTAAGCCTTCGTCGCCTCCTTCGCTCGCATTTAGGTGAAATTGAAACCATACTTGTCCAGAGTGGTCGCTGCCCTTGCTGCCGCCTCACTGTTGCCTCGCCGTCGCCTTGCCGCTGCCTCCCAGCTACCGATCGCTCGCTAGTTGCCTTCGCCGTTGCCTTCCCTATATTATATAGCAATTTTTTTTGATTAATGATCGGCAGGAGGAATTGAATCGATTCCTCTTGTCGCGATTCTTTCTGTCGCGCGACGCACGCGGCGCGATTCTGTCTGTCGGTGATTCCTTTCGTCGCATAACGCATGCCGTGACACACGAAACTTTAGCATTGACTGTGCTGATTTCAGTGCTGTGGCGGAACGGTAAAAATCGTCCGTGCCGCACGGCACGGAACGATATTTTAATCGTTGGGTGTGCTTAAGTTGCAAAGAGAAACGTCATAACCCCCAAGGTAGCTTTTAGCATTCAATGTCATTTTAGTTCTATAGAAAATAGCATTGTGATTTGTGAATCATTTAATTCTCTAGATTATAGTATTATGTATTATTCTACCTGCAAATCTTGATCTACTACACATACTTTCACCACTGCTTCAGTACCATCCTGGCAAAGGACCATCTCACAATCAACCGCAAGCATAGTTTCTGATTTCGTTGCTTCAAAAATTTCACCTAGGTGAGTAGTTACCCACTCCTGCAAAATAAATTTCCTAATTAGCCGAAATTATGGCACAAACATTCATAAAAAACAAAACAAAATGTTCAGGTACATACATCCATAACTCAGAATATTTGAGAAAAAACACATTGCATTTCTCAAGTAAAGAATACATATGAGAAACATAATAGAGATTAAAAATTGTTTTCTATTCAAAAAAGTATTAATGAGCAATTTAGATTTTTTTTATTCTGATTGTGAAGGCCAATGGAACATCTTCTCTCACTCAACCAGATGACCAACATCAGCAGTTGTTATCAATAATACATCCAGACAACTTGAAACTTTACTTGAAAGCATATTATCAACAAATAATAACCTAGATATCATATTATTCAATGACAATAGCACCAAGATAAATAATAAATTTAAAACATTATGTGAAAAATGTAAATATAGCAAAATAAGATTAGAAATATAGAAACTCAATTTCAATCTTGATTTTGATTCAATGCTTTGATCACATAAATTTCAAGATGACAGTAGAAGAATCAATCTGTTATTAGAATCAAAATCATTGACACCCTAAACATCCAATCAATTACCACACAGAAGTTTTTAAGAAAACTAGTATGGTGAATTACAATTACACTTACAGTTGATACATTATGTTTCGGTCTCCACAACAGATAAATGGAATGTATAACACTAGCAGAGACTAATGTGATATACTAGCATGTGCCCTTAAATAACTCAAAATCAAGATAAACAGTCATATCTTCAATTCGTTCTAGTGTAATTGTGCATAATTACACTTTTACTCACAAATACTCCATGTATGTAAAAAAACATTGTCCATCTCATATAAAGTATTCTGAACAACTATGAACAATAAGATATGGAGAAGTTCTTCTGCCAAGGCTAGTGTCAAGCTGAGCCAAGCACAACCAAGTGCAAAAAAATACTATGAAGAGAATCCTGAATCCATAAAGATGAAGAGTAGATAATTCCAATAGTATGCCCAAGCTAAAGATGATGTTTGTGCTTTGGGCTATATTTGCCGTTACCAGGTGCAAATTATCAACTAATCAATATCTTGGTTATGTCCTAGGAAAAGAAAATTTTACAGATACTTTTTTGTATCTGAAACAAGAAAAAATATCATTAAAAGACTTCATGCTAAAGTAAATACTTCTATATCAAGAACATTCTAACTTTCACCATTCAATACAGGCAAAAGAATTTCAGTTGATTTTAAAAAATGCATTCAACGATTTGCAGTAGAAGATGAACACACCTCATCATAGAATGGGAAACAGTAGTGTTTTGTGTATTTTGGATGTTCCATTGTCAAACGGACCAACCTCTGCAATTCAATATGCTTAGAACATTACCATCTGAAGTAAGGCAACTAACTTTTTCAATAAACAAAGACAAAAAAAAACTAGCAAAGCAAAAATGAAGATGCTTATCACAAAATAGGTGATATAAACAGGTTCTGGAGTAGATATTTTAATTATCAGTATTTTTAACTTTTCAGAGTTACGGAAGCCTCAACCAATGACAACATTAAAGAAATTGAATTCTGAACATCCTAACCAATTCCTATATCCACTGAAGCTAAACCTCAATAAGTCCAATCTGGGTAGATACAGAAGAATCATAAGGTATGAATCATTAATCTAAAATGTAAAGATATGCATGCAAACAAAACAACATATCCAACTGAAAAACCTTTACTTGTGGAAGGCCAATGGAAACCTTTCAAAAGGCCAATTAAGGTCCAACTATTTCATAGTAAGAGAATATCAAAGGCATCAATTTATAACCAAAGGGGCAAACTTACATGAGAAACAAATATGTTAAATATAACAATTTTGATGGTGGTGTAACAAACCAGTAGCATTACAATAATGTAGAAGGCATATGCAAAAGCTTTTCTTCTTCTTTTGTTTAATATTATTTATGAATAATACTTCTAATTCAATAGAGAACTTCTACAGAAATCTAAACACAAACCAAATCAGAAAAGAAATTTGGGGAAAGGTGGATTTCATACCTGTTTAGGTGACTCGAGATGTAAACAATCCTTGATGAACTGCTTCATTGCATTATGATCATTGTTCCTTCTTATCATTTTATTGAACACCTAATTCCACAAACACAATTTTCAGTGCCAAATACAACATATCATGCAAGAACCTTTTTCAGTAATTACTTTCTGTTCTTCTTTTGCAAATGTCTGCAAAAAATCAACCAACAGCTCTCTTGTCCTCCTAGTTGGGTCACTTAAACAAGAACCAAATTTCCTATCATGAAAATATAGGAAATCCTTCCATCCTCCTTTAGCACCTTTCAGTCCTTGTTTTTGGGTTAGTCTCACAATCTCAGCAAGAACCTGCAACAGTGAGATTGATTAAGCAGATGTTAGAGGGGGGAAATTGCTTGATCTTGGCATGTAGAATTGCATATCAAATTGCAAGAGACGTTCTCACATCTACTATGATCCACCAAAGAGGTAAATGTCATTCATTTAGAAAAATAGTAGTATACTAGCATATAAATGTCGATACACGTTAGGAAAATAATTGAAAATTAGTAGCATGCCACATAAGAACTCAAGAAAGCATGCCTTCTACAGTTATATATATATATAGCTAATTCAGAAAATGTTAGGATTAATTTTTCAACAAAATACGAAATGTGATCAAAAGAATGGAACTTGAAACAAAATAATTAAAATAATAATAATAATAATAATAATACGTGTATAGAAGAACAATATAGGAGATGGAAAAAAAAAATCGCATATTAAGATAAAATAATGACAACCGGTAAACATAGAAAAAAGAGAGAAAAAAGCGTATACCTCCTTGTCGGCGCAAGCAATCGCCTTTCCCATTGTACCCGCTACTTTGTTGAGAGGCGAGAGAAGCGTGCACCAGAAAAAGGAAGAGGCTTTCGACTCACTATCAACCTAAGCACTCCCTCAACCACTTGACTTACAGCGAGGAGAAATAGGTAGAGGAAGTAGCGTAGCAGCAAGAGAACACAGTGCGAGAGAGAAAAACGAGGATCGGTGGATGGGTTTACGTTACAATCGCACCGGAATCTTGATGCATACTAAGCTACCGTCCAACTAATCAAATTATACACTAAACTTTACATAGCCAGCGGTCTGGCACAGCCGCCGGCGAAGAATGACTGAGACGTCGACGAAGAGATGGAGTAGAAACCCTAGCCGCCAATGCACCCGAAATGACGAGAATCTCACACCTCAGTGGCTAATTTACGCAATCTTAGCGTGTTTTGACAGAAACGACGAGGGGTAATTTAGTCCTGTTGACCAACAAGGGCGGTTGAGATTTGTAGAAGGGTAATTTGCGCTTTTCGTTTATGGGCCAAGCCCATATAGCCCATATAAACCCAAATCTAGATCTAATTTCTTTTTTATTTTTAGAATAAAATTGTTTAAAATATATAATAAAAATAATAAAGTTGATGTCTGATAAGTAATATTTTAAAATTGACTTCTCAGATTAAAATAAAGTTAATATGTAAAGAATTTTATATTGTTGTGCAAATATTTAAAAATTCGATACTATATTCATCATTCTAAAATTAAATTTTAAAAATAAAAGTTAGACATAAAAATGCACTTCCTTTTACAAAATTTTAATCTATTGAGGAAGATGACAAAGTGACAAATGTATTTATTAAATTCTTATACAATACTTTTTACCAGTTTAGGCTTGTATAGTATTTTATCCAATTGTTCCCGTTTTAATTAAAATTACTATTGAATATTTTTAATGAAATTAAAAAATATATTTTAATATAATAAAATATGATCATTTAAGTTAAATTGCTTCAATTTAATTTAACAAGACTGAAACATTAAAAATAAGGATGAGATGTTTTTTTTTTTATTTTTTTTCAATATATAATTCTCTTTTAATTTTGAGGATTTAAAAATAGAGATGTCCATTTAATTTTGGATAAAAATTCAAGAGATGTCTCTAGGAAAGTTTTCTAATTAATTTGTCGTGCTTTCATAAAATTAAAGTTTAATCCTCTTTTTTTTTATAATACCTCATATATTAATCACCAGTAAAAATAATTAATCAGGTTTAGTAACATTGAATCTGAGATGATCGATCTGACTTGTATGCTCCAAGATTCAGTTGGAATTTTCTTTTACTTATTTTGTTTGTTTGGACCTATTTAATGCGTTAGATAATTTTTTCTATATTGTTTCAATAAGAAATTGATATCCGGAATTCAATATGGATAGGTATATCCAACATATATACCTTTCCCCCTACTTTTCATTTTTACCGTGCGAATTTAAATAATGGAACGATCGATATTCATTTTTTTTCATCCTATCTCTTCCCTTTCCGAATCAAACAAGAGTAATGTCTCATTTTAATTTAGATTGTATCTTTTCTTTATCCTTTTCTTATCTTAGCACCTGTTATTCACTATAACTATATATAATTAATAATTAAATAATAAGTTACTAGTTAATTACTATTAAATTTCTATAATTTTATAGAACTGCTTTAAAAAATTTTAAGTTTTCAGAAAGAGTTCGATTTTTTCAAATTGTAATTTACAATTTTATTAAATTGATATTCATCATATGCTTCACGAAAATTTTTCATCAGCTATCAGAATAAATCAGGAAATGTTAATGGAAGCTCATCCAAATAATTAATATTTTTAGATCCGTTTTTCATTAGAAGAAATTTTTTTTATAATGCATCGTAGTTAAGATTTAAATTTTAAATTTTTTAATTATTCATTAGAGAGTTTAATCGTTATATTATTATACCGAGAGCGTCCTCTTCCCTTCCGGCTCAGAGAGAGAAGTTCTCCCTTGTGTTTAGGATTTATAGAGCAAGGTGGTTGGAGGTTGGGTAGGGGCGCTGGACTGCCCTTCCAGCAGCTGTAGAGCTTTTTTCTTTCTCATCGACAATGAGGGAAGCTATACACGGTAGTGGCAGAGCTTCTTCTGGTGGTGCCAGAGCTTTCTCTGGTAGTGTACAGACTTGGAGTGGGAGTAGCACAGCTTGGTGGAAGGAAGGTGCGGGTTCGGTTACTTCTTCGCCATCTCCACTTATTCTTTCAAGTGTTTGATCTCCGACTCTCCTCCAACTGGCTCCTTCCTCCTTCAACTTGGCTTTCTTTCTTTAACTTGGCTTTCTTTCTTTGACTTGGTTTTCTGGTTTGAGACTTCTATTTGCCACCTGTGGACACACAACAGCAACGGTGTGAAGGTGTAAAGCGGTGGAAGTAGTGGCAGTGGATGGTCTGCACTCTTGCTTACTAATTCTTGACAAATAGAGTTTTTCGGTGATCGTTGGAGTTTTTCCTTGGCTTAGGGAGGAAGAGACTGGTTCACAAAAGACAAAGGAGTAGGTTAGAAAAGGTTGGTGCAAAGGGGACAGTGCAGGGGACGATAGGGAGGCAAGCATGCTGTTTTGTCAATTTTGGTGGCTGCAGGCCTGTGCTGAGGGCTAACTGTAGTCCCTTGCAGACAGGACCCAAAGCCAATCAACAACTAACCCTAGTCCTAAAGTTGTTGGGCTTGCTCAGGAGATGGCAGGAGAGGCTACTGGGATGGCAGAAATGGCTACTAAGATGACATGATCGGGTTATGTGATAAGAAACTGTACTGTGATGGCTACTGAGATGGCATGATCGGGTGATTTGATAAGAAACTCTACTGTGATGGCTACTGAGATGGCACGGACAACTGATGTGGCAGGAAATGTTGCTGAGATGGCATAGTAGGTTGAGGTAGCACAGGCAATTAGTCTAACAGGGATGGAGGACACTGAATTAGAGGGCTAGGATTCACAATTGGCGGCTAATAAACCAGCAAATGCTGACAAGGACAGACCAGCCAAGATTTGGAAATCTGGTAATAAAGGGAAGGAGCAAACAATGCCTTTAGAACTAGGCAAATCGTGGAGCAATTTATTCAAAGACAATTGGAAGACGGACATGCTATTCCCTCTAGATCAGTTTGAGCGCATGGGTGAGCGAATCCGAATTGAGTTTGTTGATATTGAATTGGTGGAGCATTATATGGGCTATTGCTTGGTTGGATGTTTCATAGGGAGATATCTGGGTCAAAAATGAAGTGGAGCTAATTGGGGATAGATGGGGAATTTTCAATAATTTTTTCATGCACAAGAGTAGTTGGGTTGTTTATAAATTTGATATGGCAGAGGATAGAGATTGCATTTACTTGAAGGGTCATCGTACTTTGCCTTTGGTATTCCGTTATTCTTGAAGCTCATGTCAAGTTATTTTCTATTTGATGAAGATGGTCGTTACATCGAACTCCCCCTGGATTGTTGAACACTAAGGGTACTTAGTTTGATTGGCTCGGAAATTAGTAGACCTTTTTATACAGATAAGCTTACTTGAACTAGAGAGTGCCTCACATATGCATGACTCCTTATGGAAGTGGATGTATAGAGGGAAAGAATACTTGACATGCCGATTACCTTGCCTATTAGATTCTATATTGATTTAGTTATTAAGTACGAAGTGATGTCAGATTTTAGTTTACAGGAAAGAGGCAAAGCGGACTAGCTATTTCAGAGGCTGAGCGGGCAGGGGAGCAGGTTGGGTGTTCCCAATCGGTTAGGAGATGCTACCGCTCTAGGCAACAGAGGGGGAATTGAGCACAGAGCAAGACTACATGCAACGACGAGGTTGGAAATACTCAAACGACAGAGGCGGGAGGAGACAAGGCATTGATCCTCATTGAAACTCCCATGTCGATCTCTTTGCGGCTCATGCTGAGTGTAATGGGTGTTGCGGCAGAGGCGTTTGCATAAGAGACAACAGCATGTGCAGAGATGAGGCAAGGGTAGGTAGGGATAGCAAATAAGTAGCAGTTAACCTCACACAATGTAATGCGGAGCAACAGCAGGTCAATGCACCACCATGGGCCTTGGCAGAGGCAGAGCGACAGCAAACATTAGCATCAAGCATGCATGCAGAGGCAAAGCAGAGTCAGTATCCAAACAAGACAGTGCTCCAACAACCCTTAGGGCACGGTGGGTAGGTAGTGGCGCACCGTGAGCAAACAGAGACAGAGCGAAGCAGATCCAGTGTGCCACTAATTCAACGCAGCAACATAGCTCACTCCGGACGATGCAAGGAGGTAGAATGGCGATGCCACAACCAACTCCAGTGCAGAGCTCTTCATCAGCAAATTGTTCACAACAAGAGAGAACGAATGACGGGAGTACGACAAAGGGATCCGTTGCTTCAAACACCTATGGCCAAAATGAGGGGGCGGACAACATGCAAAATGGCATATGCATCGACCTTCCCAGGTGACAATGAATCAGAGGGACAGCCCGTTGTGCATGCAAGTGGAAGACAAAGGCGAGTGCGAGCAACCCATGTAATCCACTCATGAAGATTGCTTCCTGGAATATCAGGGGCTTATGAAAACCTCTTAAGCGCGCAAGTGTGCGAGGGGGGGGGGGCAACACTTCCTCAAACAAAAAGGAATTCAAGTGAAGACGCTACTTAAGACCAAGCTTACCGAAGGGGCCCTAGATGCAATTATGCAATGTCGGTTAGGAATTCAAGTGATGGCGTTACTTGAGATCAAGCTCACCGAAGGGACCCTAGATACTATTATGCAAATTTGGTTCACAGATATGGGGGCGGTTAATAATTTTAGTTTTTCTGGGGGGGGGCAATATTTCCTCAAACAGAAAGGAATTCAAGTGATGACGCTATTTGAGACCAAACTCACCGAAGGGGCCCTAGATACCATTATGCAACGTCAGTTAGGAATTCAAGTAATATTGCTACTTGAGACCAAGCTCACCGAAGGGGCCTTAGATACCATCATGCAACATCGGTTCGCAAGTATGGGGCAGTTAATAATTTCAATTTTTCTAATCATGGTCACATCTTGCTTGTTTGGGATATGCAGTAGGTAGTCTTGGATGTTCTTATATAGCGAATCAATTTATGCATTATCGTATCCTATGTCGTATCATGGGGCAGAGTTTCTTGGTTACTTTCATATATGAATTTCACTCTATTGTTACCTGTCGGCCTTTATGTAATGCTCTTACGCAGCTAGGGGCGAGCATATCAGAGTCATGACTCCTTATGGGGGATTTCAATGCATTATTGATAGTCCATGACAAAGAAGGCGGGCAACCAGTCATGAATCATGAATTGCATGACTTGGTGCTCTTTGTCTAAGCTTGTGGCCTAGTGGATCTTCATTTGATTGGATGTTGATTGACATAGACAATGATATTGTCTCTTGTAAACTAGATCATGTCCTAGTTAATTCACATTAGCTATACAGAGTTCACAACCCCCTATGCTTGTTCGATCACTCTTGTATTATTGTCTCTACACTCGTACGGGATCAAGGTCATAATCAATCTTTCAAGTTCTACAACATGTGGACCTTGCATGAGGAGTTTCAAGGATTGGTAGTAGATTCTTGGGAGGAACCGGACCTTGATAATGCTCAATTCACTCTGAAGGCCAAGCCCATACGACTAAAGGGTCGGCTGCGACAACTCGACAAATTGCACTTCCATCATATTTTAGAGAACGCTTTATGGGCAAAAAGACTTTGCAGGTGGCACAACACACCCTACTATCCGAGGGTGAATCGTCGAATGATTATAGGTTGTCAAGGAAGCATGTCATGATGCTTGAGGAGGCGGTGAAGATGTTTTACCATTAGCGAGCTTAGAGCGTCTACCTCAAGAGTAGTGATCGGTGTTGGCGATAACTCTCCAGTCTGCACCTTGTGCAAACGTGGTAGACGTGATAGACGTGGTAACCACTCACGTCACGCAACCACCCACATCTACACATGTGGTTTGCCTTTTAAATAGTGTCCAAGTAGAAGATAGAAAAAAAGGGGGAGAGGCTATGCAGAAGTTTTTGGTATTGGAGGTTGTGTGTCTCTTGAAAAACTATAAGGAGGAGGAACACCCATAATCAAATGGGATTTGGTTCACGGATCTTGCGCGAAGGTTCCTCATGTGATCTTCTCGATGACGGGGAGTTTTTCTCCGATTTCTTCTTCATATCGCTATAAGTGTTTACAGTTTTACATGTTTTTCATGCTTTAGATGTCGACAATGATATTAGAGTAATAAATTCTAAATGCATGAAACCTATCGTAATTGATCGCTCATGAATTCCAGCATCATTGAGGGTTAGAAGAATCCAATAACTATAGAGGATTAGATGGTAGCGCCCATGCGAACCCTAGCCGACAGCGCATGGCACAGAAGCCCGGAAATCATGACTGAGTGTAATGGTTTCTTTGCGCAATCGCTTGGAAATCGTGACTTCATGTCAGGGGTTTCCTCCCGAGTGGAAAATGGCTCGCGAGCGATCTTCGCAAGAATCAGCGATTGCGTCGCAACATTTTCCCCCTGAGTCGAAGGCATTGCGAAGTCGCAATTATGGCAATAGCCAAAAAATCATGACAATGTCGTGATTTCTGCCTGGCTGCCAGGAATTCATGAATGTTGGAAGATAGGGTGCCGCGACAATGTTGAGTCGTGGTAGCACTTTTTTGGTCCCTCACCGGGAACCATGTCGCGACAGAGGAGTGTCGGCAACCACGTCGCAACAGAGCAGCGTAGCACCGGGGAAACACGACAGTATCGCATTTTCTCTAACACCGAGACTGTTGTGGGCGCTTGCGACCATGTCGAGCGGCTAGCAATCGATGTCCATGGTCGGCGAGCGCTAGTGACCATGATTGGGAGGTCGATGATCAACAGCCGTGGTTGTTTGGGTACTCGTGACGTCGTGACGTGGGTGTGCGGTGAAAGAAGAAGAAAAGATCGTGTTGTCTGCTTGAGAAAATGTTTGATTTTATTAAATTAAATTAAAAAGAAATAGTTGAAGAACTGTTTGATTTTTAAAAATCAAAATAAAAAATAAAAACCAAATGTTGGACAGAAGAATGAAAAAAAAAACAGATTATAAATTTTTTTTTGTTTTTTTTTTGCTTTTGTTAATTACTACATGATAATTAATTGAAAATATAATTCAATTAATTAATGGATTAATTAATTTGAATTGAATTTTATATTTTAATGTTTTAATTAATTGTGTTTGGGCTTGGATTTGAATTAGACTGAGCCAGATTTGATCAAATGAGCGAGATTTATTTTATTGAGTTAGATTTGATCAAATGAGTTAGATTTAATCCAACAAACTTTGGCTTGATCAAATGGATCTAAATTTGATCAATAAGTCTGAGATTGACTTAAATGAGCTTAGGTTAAATGATAACAATATATAGGTATATGAGATCTCTGTCCAATTAAATTAGTTCTAACGAGGATAATGGACCGAGTTAATACTCAGGATCTGATTTCTCAAATCAACTGTAGACTAGTTGAATGACATAGTAATAATCAATCAACCAATCCAGTGTGTCGAGGGGAGCTCCTCAAATAATAAAAATTTATTTTTCTTATTACTTAATTATTCTGTGTATTGACTCTATGCATATGTGTGAATTGAATTAAATCGATTTTGTTACTGATTTATCAATTTTATATTGACATTATTATTTTCAATTCCAAATGTCACGAATGATATACACGATGAATGAGTTAAGGGAGGCGATTCAAGAGATATAGTATGACCTGGTTTACGAAGTTAGGGGACATATTAAAAGGCTCGATTGATTATTCTGGAAATTCGAGCAGTAAGATTTTTCCATCCTAGACAACTACTAGATTTGGGCTTTGGTTCAGTCACTACCGATGAGTCTTACTGAAGTTGCACACTATATGTAGGGCGCTATGTACGATGCATTACATATGTAGAGTTGTGTATATAGCTACTTCACCACGTGGATCAAGAGGATCCAGAAGTGGATCCGAGTATGGATTCATCAGAGTCTGAGATTGCCCTAGCTGAGCCTGGTAACATAGAAATTATGTTGACCATTGCACTAGTGTCTGTCCTAGTGGGAGTGATATGAGCTTATCTAGTTTATTAGAGTCCTGTTGTTGTTATTGTCGTTATGTACGAGCAGTTTTAGCCTATTTAATTTATGAGAGTCATGTACTAGATACTATCATTATATACGAATGGTGTTATGAAAATGTTATGTGTTAACTTCATATTTTATCAAAGTATGCCCTAGTTAGATACTCTATGTTAACAACATATTTAATGTTTAATGATATGTTCATTTAAATGATTAGTTTATATCATAATTAAATCAAATAATAATTAGTTTATTTGATGTGATGTGTGTAATATAATTGATCAATATTGATTGGATTGGATCATACAAATGATGAGTGATAACGTAGTTAACACTTGATTTTATATATTAATTCAAATTTACATTGAGTCAATCATAAATTACATATATATGAATTACACTGAATAACTAAATAATTTATTTATTTATGATAGATTATGGTTATCAAGAATATCATAGCTAAACTCAATAGAGGAGAGAAATTATATAGGGAAAACTATAAAATATGACATCTCAAGATACAATATGTTCTTGAGGAACAATAAGTTTTAGAGGCTTTAAATCAGTTTATGAATGAACCTGCTGATGGTTCTACAACAGAATATAAACGTGATATTGATGCCTATAAGACGTAGAAGAAAATAACTCCACTACTAAGGGGATATTGATTAGTTCAATAGTAGATGACTTGATATTTGAGTATGAGTCATTACCATCAACTCATGCAGTCTGGGTTGCCTTGAGAGATAAATATAATAAAGTTTGTTGGAGCGGATAGACTGACTAGAGGGGGTGAATAGCCTGCAATATCAAATTACTATTTCTCTTGCTATCGAACTAAGTAAGGACATACACAAATTAAGCCAAAAGAAATAACATAAAAATAAAATAAGAGACTCAGAAGTTACTTGGTTACAACCTTGGTGGTTATTAATCCAAGATAAATGAAAGCACTAAAAACTCCTTCGTGAAGGCGGAGTAGCCTCTTACAAACTTTGAAAGCTTAGGCAATGAAAAACAGAAAATATGGAAATGAATACAGGTGTGTTGGTCTAAAATAGAGGACAGAGCCTCTATTTATAGCATTCTGGTCGAAATGATCGTTATGCTGATGTGACACTATCCGGGGTGCCTCCATCAGCGCGAAACTCATCCACTCAATAACAATTTGCTGATTTGGTAGCAATGCCTTCAAGGGTTGGGGGCGCCTCGAGTTAGTTGACTTGGCTTTAGCTCCGCAACGACCTTCCGGCGTTTGAGGCGCTTTCATTCAATGAAAATGCCTTAATTGTCTTGGCGCTTGAGGCACCTCCATTCAATGTGGGCGCCTCCATTGACTTGGCGCTTGAGGCACCTTCATTGATTTGGCGCTTGAGGCACCTCCATTCAATGGAGGCTCCTTGAATGGTCAATTTCAGCTATTGATCATTCTTTCTTCCACTCCTTTGGGTGATTATCCAGTCGTCCGAAGTTGAGCTCACCCTAACTCAACTCCAATCTTCTCGAGCAAACTTCCTCCCCAGCTTCTCGTCCCTCGGACCGCATCCTTCTCGCCTCACGTCCCTCGGACCGCGTCCTTCTCACTCCACCGATGTACTCTTCTGCAACTCCTCATCCCTCAGATGTAGCGAGCCTGTCGACTCATTTTTCATGTCATCATTCTCGCTTGTTGCATCTTCCACTCGACTTCTTGTGTTCCTAAGTTCCTGCACACTTATACACAAAATATCAAATACACAGGACCTAACTTAACTTGGTTGATCATATCAAAACTCCCCTGAGATACCTACAAAGTTAGCTTAAGCAAGCTTCGTCAGCTAACAATAAAGTTTGACATCTATAAGAAATGCCTGAATGTCTCCATGGCCTAACATCTGAGGGAAATGACGAATATGATTCGAGAGCTAAAGACTACTGGTCATGAGTTGATTGATGAACAATAGGTTTAGACAGTAATCCCTTCCCTTCCTGATTCTTGGGAAACTAAGAAATAAAATCTTACACATAGTGAAAGTATCAAGACTTTGACTGATGTCTCATGCCATGTTGAACTTGAGGCGGAGAGAATTGAATCCGCAAGGATTTCTTAACAAGCTTTTATAGCTAAAGGTTTTGTTTGAGCATCTAGATCCAAGAATAAGAAAAGATGATTCAAGAAAGGAAAAGAAAAGGGAAAAGAAGCTGGTGCTGCTGTTGGGCAAGGCCCAATCAAGAAGAATTTTAAAGGAAAAAAGAATGGACAAAAACCTAAAAATAAGTTGACTTGTTATAATTGTATCAAAAAGGGTCATTTTGCTCGGGATTGTACCGAGCCGAAAAAGGTAGATCCATATTTATCTTTTTTTCATGAGCATTATGTATAGGATTGAGTGCACGTGAGAGGGGGTGAATCACGTGTTTTAAAAACTTTCTTTTCTCAATTTTTAAAATTATCGTTCGAAAAATTTTAAGTACGCAGCGAAAAAATAAATATAAAAAAAATAACACGCACAGAGAGCATAGCACACGATCAGTTTACTTGGTTCGTAGCCCCAACGGACTATTACTCCAAGGCCCATGCCCCCTTGGGACGTTTCCGACGGGCAATTCACTAATTTTCTTCCGAAAAATCTCTAGAAAAGCAATCGAGTATAGAATAAGATATAAGAGAGTGTAACAAGTCTACACTTCTCTTATGCAAGGGTAACAATAAATAAACAACAAAAAAGGTTTCGTTACCCACTAAAGTACTGTTGCCGGTGAAGGCTTGACGTTAGTTTGGTGCAGCAGGGTTGCAGCACAATAATTTTGGAGCTCTGGAGCAGTAGTATGAAGTTGAAACAACACTTGGAAGAGTTGTTGATAGCTGCTAGTCGAGATGCTCTCTTATAGCCCGTTGAGAGAGACTCCAACACTCCGAGGTGCCTCCATTGAGGCTTATCGGATTCGAGATCATCGTTGCTTATCCCCTATGAGATGCCTCCAAGCTCTCCAGGGCGCCTCCAACGGTTCTGGGCATCAACAGGGCTTATCCAGGCACTGAGGCGCCCCCAGCCATCCGAGGCGCTTCCAGCGCCTCCAGCACTGAGACGCCCCCAACTTTTCGAAGTGCCTCCAGCGTTGAGGCGCCCCTAGCTCTCCGAGGTGCCTCCAACACTGAGGCGCCCCCAGCACTCCAAGGCGCCTCCAGCGCTGAGGCGCCCCTGCTCTCCGAGGCGCCTCCAGCGCCTCTATGCTGAGGTCGCGCTATTAATCTCCTGCAAAATATGTTAGTACTGAAAATACTTGCAGCCAAAGAGTTATTATAAATAATGCATGTAAGTAATAATTAAATTTTATCTTACCACGCTCAGGATTTAATTATGGTCACAATTTAGGGTTTCACTTTGGACTTAAGTTGGACCAGCGCCTAAGTCCCTACCGGGGACCTGTCCTCACTGGATTCGCTCCTCCAGTTTTCTTACCTCACTTATCATTTGTCGAGTAACCTTCTCGACGTTTGATCTTCGACCCACCAGGTTTTCCTGTCAGAATCGCACATCCGGACTTTAACCAATCTTCTGATCCTCCCTACCCGATTGGACTTCTCGCCAACTGTTTGGTCCTCTCCGACCCACTTGGACTTCTTGCCAGAATCGCACAGCTGGACTTCTGCCTGATGTATGGCCCTCTAGATCCGTCAAGTTAGTTAACTCTGCACACTTAGCTCAACTAGTTAAATAACAACAATCTAACTTGTTGTCATACATCAAAACTTAGGGTTAGACTATTAACGCAAACTACACCAATATTATGTTGTTAGTTCAGTGTTGTTAGCTGATTCTTATCATTTATAGATTATAGATTCAAGAGCAACAAACCATGTAGCTCGTGATCGAACTTCATATGTGGAGTATTGTCGGGTACCATATGATAATAAATGGATATATGTGGGAAACAATGCAAAAATTAAAGTTAAAGGAGTTGACACTTGCAAACTCAACCTACCTGGTGGACGTATCTTATTTTTACATGATATCTTTTATGCTCCTAAGATTCAATGGAATCTGGTTTTCATTACTAGTCTTCTTAATTTGGGTTATTATATAAACTTTTACGGTCGATGTATGAAACTTAAAATTAACTTTGTGTTGATTGAATATGATTATGTAATGAATGGTTTCATGATTTTTGATGTAGAACCAGATATTAATTATGGTATCAATGGTTATTTTTCAAACATTGCTCTCACTGGTGATGCATAAATTAATGATGAAATTTGATATGCTAGATTATGACATATAACACAAAAATGAATGATTAGATTAGCTAAAGAGGGTATGCTCGACACTCATGCTAACATTAACTTATCTATATATGAGCATTGTCTTGCTGAAAAAATAATTAGGAAACCATTTGGTAAGACTATTATAGTTCAATCACCATTGCAATTAATTAATTCAAATATTTGTGGTCCGATGAATGTAAAGCCTAGACATGAAAGTTCCTATTTCATTATATTTATTGATGACTTCACACATTTTAGTCATGTGTATTTGATTTCTCATAAATATGAAGCATTAGATTGCTTTAAACGTTATTTGAACGAAAGTAAGAATCAATTGGATCATAAGGTTAAAATCTTATGCACTAACCATGGAGGTGAATATTTGTCTAATCAATTCAAAATAATGTATAATGATAAAGAAATTATTAGACAACTAACAATTCTAGGAACTCCATAGCAAAATGGGGTTGTTGAAAGAAGAAATCAAATTCTTCTTGATATGGTTAGGTCTAGGATGACTCAAGCTAATTTGTCAATAACTATTGAGGAGATGCGTTATTAACAACAACCTATATACTTAACTGAGTGCCTTTGAAGTCGATTTTATCTATTTCATATGAATGTTGGACAGACAGAAAATCATATTTGAGTAACTTGGGACCCTAGGGGTTAACTGCATATATTCATGATAAGACTCACAAATATGAAAAACTAGGACCTAGGAGTAAAAAGTATATTTTTATAAGGTACTCTAAGACCTCCAAGGGTTATGTTTTTATTGATGAGTAACAAAATAGAATCATCTCCGAAATAGAGTTGAGAGATGCTATTTTTCTTGAAACTAAGTTCTCAATGAGAGGTGAAGTCGATAAGACAATTCCTCTATTTGAAATAGAGGAGGAGGATAATGTTCTTTTATCAATGGACGAGGTATCATGAGAGATACATTAATCTAGTAAACCTAGTGGGAGTAATTTGTCAATGAATGAGTTAGTTTCTCAACGGTTCAATGTACAAAGAAGTAGTCATTAGATTATTCTTCGGAGAAGGTTTGATATTGAGAATGAGGCATCAATGATTCTCCCAGTTGACGATGAGAAACCTCGAACGGTTGAGGAAGCATTAAGATGCTCAGTGAGAGAAAAGTGAAAAATTATAATGGATGAGAACATGGAGTCTATGAAAAAGAATCAAGTTTGAGATTTAGTCGATATTCCTTCGGGCCAAAGGGCTTTTGAGAATAAGTGGATTCTCAAAATTAAAAGAAAAGCAGATGGATTGATTAATGGATACAAAGCTTATTTAGTTGTAAAAGGATATACCCAAATGGAGAGTATTGATTTTGAAAAGATTTTTTTTTTCTGTTATAAAGTTTGTGTCAATTCGTGTCATTTAGCTATTGTAGCATATTTTAACTTGGAATTACATCAGATAGATGTAAAAATAGCTTTCCTTAATGATAATCTTAACAAGAAAATTTATATGACATAGCCAGAAGGTTACATTATTGAAGGTCAAGAGAATAAAGTATGTAGACTTAAAAAGTCTATATATGGGCTAAAGCAAGCGTCAAGATAATGGAACATAAGATTTAATGAAGTTATTTTATCTTATAATTTTGAAATGATAATGAGGATCATTGTGTTTATCTTAGAAAGAAAAAAAGAAAAGCTGGTCATCTTATCATTATATGTTGATGATATGCTAATAGTTGAAAATGATATAAGTTTGTGATAGAAATCAAATCATGGCTTTCATCACAATTTGACACAATAGATATGAGAGAAACTGAGTACATCTTAGGAGTAAAGATCATGAGAGATCCATCAAAAAGACTTTTGGATTTGTCTCAAGAGGCTTATATTACTAAGATGCTACAACACTTCAATATGTCAGATTGCAACATTGAACAAATACCTATAGCAAAAGGAACTATTCTGAGCAAAAGTATGTATCCCAAAATTCCTGAGGAAATAGCCGAGATGAAGAAAAAAATCATGTGCCAGTGTCATTGGTAGTTTGATGTACACTATGTTGTATACATGTCTTGATATCAGCTATGTTGTTGGCTTAGTTAGTCGGTTCCAGTCAAACCCAGGATCGAGACACTGAAAAGTGATGAAGAGGATATTTAGATATCTCAAAGGGACAACAAATTATTGTTTCTGTTTCTAAGGATTTAAGATGAGTCTGAAGGGTCACACGAATGCAGATTGGGCAGAAGACTTTGATGATAAAAAAATCTACATCTAGCTATATCTTCTTGCTGAATGGTGGTGTCATCTCATGGATTAGTAAGAAACATGCTTATGTAGTGTTGTCGACAATGAAAGCTGAGTATGTGATTTGTGCAGCGATATCTGGTTAAGAAAGTTCCTAAAGCATTTGAAGATTGTTGATGACAGTGAGAGTCATGTTTCAATGTACTGTGATAATCAAATTGTTATAGCTTTTTCGAAGGGGGAGAGACTGTGCAAAAGTTTTTGGTTTTGGAAGTTGTGTGTCTCTCAAAAAACTATAAGGAGGAGGAACACCCATAATCAAACGGGATTTGGTTCATGGATCTTGTGTGAAGGTTCCTCGTGTGATCTTCTCGACAATGGTGAGTTTTTCTCCGATTTCTTCTTCAAATTGTTGTAAGTGTTTACAGTTTTACATGTTTTTCATACTTTAGATGTCGACAATCAGTGCACTAAGTTCTTCCATGACTTGGCGAAGCGCAACAACAAGCGGAATGTCATTGTAGCGCTCACCAAACAATCTGAGGAGCAAACAACCAGCTTGGATGAAGTTACTGAAGAGTTTGTGGGGTATTTTCATAATCTGTTGGGCAAATACAAAGTAGTGTCAGCCACTAGACAGCATGCTATTGCCTAGACAATGACTAATTGGCTAGCAAGCTGTGGATTGGATTAAACCAGTCATTATTGAGGAAATACAAGTTGACTTGTTCAACATTGGAGGTGATAAAGTTGTAGGTCCTGATGGTTACAATGCAAAATTCTATGCCTTAGCGTGGGAAACAATAGGTCTAGATTTTGTGGGTGCTGTGTAGGATTTTTTCAGCATGGTCGGCTACTCAAATAGTGGAACCATAGGTTGATTGTGTTGGTTCCAAAATCTTCCCATGCACCAGAGGTGATCAACTATCGACCGATATCCTATTGCACAGTGTTTTTCAATATAATTTCCAAGGTGTTGGCATCACGTTTAGCTGTAGTTATGGGCAGCTTGTTGCATCCGGCACAAATAGCCTTTGTTCAGAACTATTCTATAGGCGAAGACATCCATCTTGCACAAGAGTTATTATGGAAGTATGCCCGTAAGCGAATATCCCCTCGATGCATGATCAAAGTTGACATAAGAAAGACTTTTGACATGGACTGGGGTTTTCTTATAATGGCTCTTGTTGGTTATGATTTTTCGCAACAATTCCACGATTACATCCTTGAACGCGTCACCACGATCTCTTACTCCTTTAATCTAAATGGTGGACTACATGATTTTTTCTATGGGAGGCACGGACTGCAACAAGGTGATCCTCTTTCCCCCTTGCTATTTGGCTTAAATCTTGAGATTTTCTCGTGAACTTTGATGGAGATTTCAAGGCAACTAGCTTTTCACTTCCATCCCATATGAGTGGCTATCGAAATCATACATTTAGCGTATGTCGATGATCTTTTAATATTCTCAAGGACTGACATATCCTCAATCACTACATTGGCGGGTTGTTTGAGGGATTTCAGTGACAAAGCGGGGTTGCGGGCCAATCCGTTGAAATCCAATATGTATATAGCGGGTGTAGATGACTGGACTCGTGAACAATTATTGCAAATTACTGATTTTCAGGAAGGTATTTTTTCCTTTAGATACCTTGGTATTCCTTTAGTTGTGGAACAACTTTGTATTGCCAACTACGGGTCTCTTCTTGAAGCGGTGTTCAAAAAGATAGCCTCGTGGTCGAAGCACACCTTATCTTATGCAGGCCGGTTGGAGTTGGTTAGATTCGTGCTCTAAGGTGTGGAATGTTATTGGTTATCTATTCTCCCTATGCCTAGTGGGGTGATTGACAAGCTCTACGATATTTATTGGTCCTTTGTTTGGTCCACCAAATATTCGCTGATCTCTTGGGCTACTATATGTCTCTCAAAAGACGAAGGTGGATATATATGACATCAGATATTTACAGGCCTGGAATAATGCCCTATTATACCAGACGCTTTGGAATATTCAAAGCAAGATGGACTCGCTTTGGGTGTGGTGAGTTCATCACTGTTACCTCATGCGTGTAGATTTTTGGCATTGACGTTGCAAGACTTCGGATTCCCCTTTGATCAAAAAATTGCTCCACATTCATGACCAACTTGTTCAATGAACAGGAGGGCACAAAGCTGCAATTCTAAAACTGCTCGAGTGGTTCGCTGTAGAAAAGCATGGTGCATCCAACGCATATGGCTTCTTCAGACCGCGCAGTGCTGCTACACACTGGGCAACGATAGTCTAAAAGCCAGGCCTACTGCCCAAGCATTGCTTCACCTTTTGGCTACTTTATCATGGAAGATTGAAGATTGCGGACGTGATGCTCTATGAGCCTTGCAAAGTCTGCTCACTATGCCGGCAGAATGATGAGACCAATGCACACATTTTCTTCCACTGCCCCATCACTAGGCTACTTTGGGACAAGGTGCGGAGATGGCTTGACATTTGATAGGAAATCCACATAGTAGGGAGGTCACTTCGAGCGTTCTGAAGACAATACCAAGGCAAAGGATGACTGACGAATGTTCATTACCTAGCCGTCATTTACATGATTTTTCTTTTATGGCAAGCTCGAAATAGATGTGTTTTGAAGGTGTTGTTGTTGAGCATTTGTATATCGTGTTTCTACACCCCTATATGCAGCGAAAATTTAAATTTTATTTTATGATTTAACAATTAACTCAAAAGAGTGTTCGTATGGTTTTTAAAACAAACATAAGCATGATCTTTAATCTAAGCATGCATTAATCTAATCATTCAAGCAAAATCCTAAAGCCTAACAAAGATAGACTATCATGAGACGGAAACAACTAATGCCAATTTGATCATTTTATTTAGACATACAAAACTATCTAATTTAAATATACTAGATCATTTAAGCATAACCTAAATAAAACTATTAACACATGCACCATTATACGTATGAACCAAAAACATAGATGAAGAATCATACCTCTCAAACAATCTTCGTTTGGGAATAGTTCCAACTTTTTGGGTTTAGCGAAATAGCTCTTCAATGTTTGTCTCGAACTCGTGCTTCCTCCTTCTAATCCTGCCCATGATTGAAGTCCCCTTTCCAACGCTTGATCGCACTAGAGATCAAGTGATATTTTTCATCAAGACGATCGAAGAATATTCCTCAAAGATTAGGGACAAGTTGTCAAAATTTCCTTTGCAAGGGCCTATCCAAAGAGCCCTCAAAAGGGGCTGCACCTTCCAAAAATTGCAAGGTAATGGGCAATAATAATGACTTCTCGAATAGGAGAAGTGATGACAAGGAGATTGGATCTCTCTTGATGGAAGAAAGGGAAGAAGATCTTTCTTCTTCCTTTGAGAGGTAGGAGAAAATTTTGAAAAGGGGTTGTCGTAGATTTTTTTTCTTTCTCATCCATGGAAGAAAAGAAAAACTCTTATATATCACATCCTCTCTCTCTCTCTCTTGTTATTGTATATCTCCAAAGAGGAGTGGAGGTAGTCCCCACGGGATAAGCTTATGGTTAGTGCATGGGTCATTGTCACTATGAGGTTTGAGGGTTAAATCCTGACTAGCAGCCAGATTCTTATCCTCTCTCATGCACTGGTCACTGTTCGGACTAGTAGTCATCCATGATTTACCTCCTTTGTGTTAGTCTTGGAACGGGCTAGCGGGAGTGCTGGGGGTGAGCATTTTGTCTTTTGCCACTAAAGAGGAGTGGAGGTAGTGGAGGTAGTGGAGGAGTGGAGGAAGTGGAGAGGTGGTGAAAAGAAAAACCTTTTTTTTCCCTTCTCATGATACATTTTAAAAACTTAATGTAATTGTAATGGGCTTGAGTTTCTTTTAGGCCTATTATATCTCTTTCATCTTAACCCATTTGGATGTAGAACTTTTTCTAGAACCCAATGATGTGAGTCTATCATAATCATCATAATCATATCTGTTAGGACCGAAGGAATTTAGATATCTCCACAATGGTATGATATTGTCCACTTTGGGCCTAAGCCCTCATGGTT
>JBBUKS010000017.1:7212747-7226347 GCA_038050645.1 Hedychium gardnerianum
CTATTTTGGCAACGAACTTTACGATAAATAGTTTTTAACGATAAATTTTGGGACGAATATATTTTCGTTGCTAGCATAGTGGCAAAATAAATTTTATCGCTAAATTCATCGCTAATTTGCAATAATTTTTTTGAGGAAAGCTAATTTTTGCGATGAACCACTGGTTTTTCATCATTTTGCGATGAACTTTCGATTCGTCGCCAAATTGGCAACGAACTTTACAATAAATAGTGTTTAATGATAAATTTTGAGACGAATATATTTTCATTGCTAGCATAGTGATAAAATAAATTTTATGGCTAAATTCATCATTAATTTATGATAAATAATTTTTTTTGTCATAAAATTTATTTTCGCCGAGTACAACACTGTATCACTGTCCAACCGCGGGTGCTAAGCTACAATTGTAAGACGTTTCGGATGTTAGCCGTGTGGCTAATTGTGTGTATCTGGTTACTCATTTGGTCCATCAAGGACTCTCCATCGGCTGCATAGTACCCTGGGTGCCCGCCACTCTGCCCACTTGTCCTACCCGAGTACTCCACCACCTCGGTGTCGAGGTCATCTATCAATTGGGGGACTTGCATGGATCTCTCGGCGCCAGGGCATTCCCGAACGGGAGACCCGAGGTACATCAGTTTTTCTTCCAAAAGTTGTTCAATATTTTAATATCCGCCAACTGAATAAGATTTCGATGAGCCCAAATCGTGCGGGCTTAATTGTATGCAAACTATGAAATAAGAATTAACGGGGCAGAAGGTGACCCTGTAGTTGGTGCCGCCGGGGCAGGTGAACGAGTTGGTCTGGTCGTCCAGCGGGTAGCTGTAGGCGTCCGGGCAACGCGTCTTAAAGAACCTTGAATAATCCGTGGGCCCACACGATCCATTGGTGCAGCAGTACTCCGGCGTCCCGAACACGGTGCAGGGGTCGTTGCAGCCCCCCGGCGCCCTCAGCTTCGCTGGGCACTCCCCCAAGATGTTGGCGGAGCACCGGATCCCTAGGCACTCGCCGATGATGGGGCTGAAGTCTATCCCCACGTTGTAGCCTTCCACGTTGGAGATGTAGAATAAGTCGAGGGAGTTGTACTGGTTGAGGGTGAACCCGGCGAAGGTGTTGGGCGCACTGCCGTAGTGCTGGCACTGCAGCATCCCGTCGCAGTCGCCGGTCTGGCAGCTGCCTAGGCCGCTGACGTCGAAGGAGCAATCGGTGCGGGCCCAGATGCCGCCGGTGGTGCTGGCGTTGATGTTGATGGTCCAGGACTGGCCCGGGTTGAGCTGATTGCCGCCGCCTGTCTGGGAGTCGTTAGAAGCCCACGCGGCCCAGACGGTGAAGGAACAGTTGTTGACGATCTGGAAGGTGGCGGCGTTAATGGAGAGAGGAAGTAGGAAGAGGAAGAAACAGAGCGCGGCATTAATTGATGTAGCCATGGTAGACTACGCACTATAATGCTCAAGCTTGTGGGGATTCATGGGGGAAGTGGAGAATCTATAGGGGACAATTAATCTAATTATTAATTAATCAAGAAAATAAGTCGAAAGACTTGCATGGGTCGTCGAACAATTCAAACGCTTAATTAAATGTGAATAGAAATTTCGCATTGACTCGAGAAAGACTTGAATGGGTCGTCGAACATTAAAATGCTTAATTAAATGTGAATAGAAATTTCAAAGGCAGTACAGAAGAGAAATAGATTTGTAGGAAATAAGAAAAATCGTGATGACGACGTTTGGATAGATATTTTGAGGCGATGACTTATTCGTCCTCTCATTGTGGGAAAACGCTAGATTTTTAATAGACATAGTCATAGCAAAATTTCTACGCGTATACAAATCTTCTTAAAAACGTTCAATGTATTCTGTTACGATATTTATAGGCATATCTGTTAGTTATATATAAACAAATACAAGAAATTTCAACGTAAACATGATAACACAAAAGCATAAACAATGACAAGAAATATAATTAAAAAATCATTATTCTTATCTTATAGTATCGTCTGAAATATCTCATAAAAAGAAGAAGAAATGAAAATAAGAAGATAATCTTCTAAGGAAATTGGGGAGTGATAGTGTAGCAAAAATTTTCGTCGATAGGAAACAAGAAGTTAAGTCAAAATCCTTAAATTCTTAGGGATCAATCTTATATATATAGTGAATATTCATTATTAATTCATAGATGATAATGGATATAGATAATGAGTTATACATATATGAAGTTCACATCTAATATTCCGATATTCTATGACCTTAAGTTAAATCACTTAACAATTTTTAATATCGCAAGTATTAAATTATATGTGAACCTAATATAAAGGATATTAAATCTAACAATATCATATTGCCTGATCAATAACAATTACTTTTAATCAATAAAAATTTATTTACATTTTATACTATAACAAATTTAACAGGAGATCTCAGATGTTGAATTTGATTATAAGTCTACATAAACATTTAAATAAGGATTTAGGGAAGCTGAAGATTGATATTCACACATTCTCAGATAAAATAAAAAATAATCTTCATATCTTTTGTATTAACATCAAATATTGGGTTGACATAATCACGTTAGATAACTCTCTTTTACCCTCCCAAATTCAACAGAATGTTAAATTTAATTTTGAAAAAGTGAATGAAAAAAATAAATAAAAAATAGAGTCCAATATGAATGCTGGTTTGTATTGAATCACAATTTGTGATGTTATCTCTCTCATCTGTTCACCCGTAGGGATGGATGTAAATCTGTAGTTCTGATTGTCGTGGCGAACTTACGTGAGTCCAGGCCCACGTTGGGCCCAGAAAAAATAAAAGTAAAAAACCCTATAAAAAGAAGTTAATCAGAGCGATATATCATATTTTTCTTTTTCTCCTCCTCTTCCTACATGACTGATGTTGAGTTGGGTTCTCACGGGATGAGTTGATGATTAATACATGCGGTGTTACCATCATGAGGTCTTGGAGTCAAATCCTGGCTAGTAGCCAGGTTCTTGCCCTCCTTATGCACTAGTCACTGTTCGGACTGGCTAGACTAGCTCTCGTGATTTACTTCCTCTGTGTTAGTCCTGGGACGAATTGGCGGGGGCGCTGAGGACGAGCGTTTCGCCTTTTGCCATCATGACTGATGTTGCGTCATCGAGTGGCAAGTGTCGTCGAAGCCTTGGATCTCTTTATGGTAACTTCTCTCCTACTTTGATCTTCATTAATTCTCACTTCTCTTCCAGATTAACGGTTCAATTTTTTTTCCCCTGTAATGGTGTGTTTCTGTTGTTTTGTATGCGTTCATTTGTTTGAAAGCTTGGCAATTGCCTCTTGACTTGCATTTTGAATTCCTTAGATTGGTCATTGAGTAGTTCTCAAATAGGGCTTTGGGTGGAATGACTCTTGTAAAGATTGATTTTTTAAAAGATTATTATTTATTAAAAAAAATGCTGAAATCGAATTGGATAGTGAACCAAGTGTTAAAACTCTAAATTAAGTCGTGTTACTGTTATTTTACGGGAACTCTAGTTCATCGCTTGCATGGTAATCTAAGGCGATATACCAATTAAGAAAGTGATTCATCATGGCGGAAAGAAAGTGGGATTCAAAGTTCACCGTGGAGGAGATCTTGAAAGCAACTAAGAACTTTTCCCCCTACGCTAAAGTTCACCATGGATGCATGACGACGGCACTCCGATTGCAGTTAAGCATGCCAAAAAGGTTAGAGGATTCCTTCCGACCATTTCAGTTCATTGGGCAACTTGAGATAAACGTGGAACTTGATGTTTGGTGATTAATTATGCAGATCGTTTATGACAACCATTTAAGTGTGAAATTCTGTAGTGAGATCAAAATACTAGGACAGATTGAACACCTAAATTTGGTTAGATTCCTTGGTTATTTGGAAGAGAATGATGAGCGAGTGATGATTGTCGGTATATTTCTACCCCTATTGTATAAAAGTTTTAAAATATGAAAATTCAAAAAGAATAATTATAGGTAATTATTTTGTGGTGCTTTATAATTATAAGATTTTATATATTTTTTATTTTATTAATTGTATTATATAATTGTCTACCTTGAACGAAGATCAAACTCCACCCCTATAAATTATACTAAATATATATAATTGACTCGAACGCAAACTATATGCGCGCAACCAGAGTAAAAATTGCTCAAATGGATTAGTCAAAGTTTTACCATGTTGATTATTTTTTGTGTTGTCGACCTGAAACACGGACATTAATGATCGACTTCAAAATGCTCAAACGATAATACGGACGAATGAAACAAACCTAAGGGATTGGAAAGAGAAAGGAATCCTTTCATCGGCATCTGTTGTACTGGTTTATCTTGATTGAGAAAAGTCGGTATCCTTTAAATTATTTATTTAGATAAATAAAAAGAAAATTAAATTATTTATTATCCAAAATATTTTGAGTTAATGCTACATAAGACTTAAAATTAATTATGATTTAAAATTAAATTCATGAATAAGAATAATATTAAAGAATAATATTAGGGTGTGTTTAGTTTAAGTTATCATATAAAATCTTGGTTATATGATTATTAGGTAATCACATAACCAAGATTATGGGGAATAAAATATAACCTAATATTGTTTGGTTCAACTTTAGGTAATGCAACAAAAACTTATTTGTTTGGATATTTTAGTTTATAACCTAGTTTTATATTTACTGTATTACTTTTGGTTTAACACTCCTCTTAATTATTTCTCAAAATATTTGTATACATATTTTGACCTCTAAAATTTAATACTTATCCCTATTAAAATTTAAATTACACTCCTCTTAATTATTTCTCTTAATTTAAAATACAACTTATACATATTTTGACCTCTAAAATATTTATCTCTAATAAAATTTAAATTTCACACCTCTTAATTATTTTTCTCAATATTTTTATAATATTTTAATTAATCCTCATTTAAAATGTAAACCATTGTTTTCATTACAATAATTTATTGAAGATATTTTTATCTCAAAAGATAAATATCGAAAGATATTTTTAGTAAAAAAAAAAATTATTAACTCCGAAATCAACAAAAATCTTATTTTTCTAAAAAAATTCAATTCCGAATTACATGTCTCTTTTACTGACGTGACAAATATAAATCATTATTCGAAAATCACCGATTGATAATCTTAAATAGATAACTAAGATCATCAGAGATAACCCCAACCAAAAACACCTTTACTGTACTAAAAGATAAATATAGAAGGGAATGAACCGCTCCTTTCGATACTTTTAATAATAAATCAAAATAAGATACTTTGACGATTCATTAAAAAAAATATCCTTTTAATTTTTGCACTTATCTATTTATATTTAAAAATATTTTTCAAATTAAATCTTATTCATAGTCGACTCCAAATTTATGGAGAGAAAGAATGTACTATCATTATCATTTATGTGGACTTTTCTTTCGTTCTTTCTTATTTTTCGTCCAAGTAATCGAACCCTTAAGCAAGTCGTTTCATTGTCGAAGCGATAAGAGTGACCGAAAGGAAATTCATACCGATAGTGAAGAAACCATGAACTGAGCAAGAAGACAAGGCATAATTTACAATTCGACAAGTTATCCAAGGAGGCTATAAGAAGGCATGTCTTCTATCCTAAGTACATCATCCATCAAAAGCTCCCTCTCGAGCGCAGCTCGAGTCGACTTCAGAACCTCCTACGAACACATACACATATTTTGAAGATGTAGGAATTAAGCGAAAAACAAGCCAGAAATGAAATTGTAGTAGACATGTTATACTAACATTGAATTCCATGTAGGAAGCATTTCTTTCTAGCCATTGCTTGTCCATCAACATGAAAGCTACACAGTAGAGCAAGTCGAAAGCCCACTCATCCTCTGCCATGGCGAAACATATGTAATGAGACATGTTCGTATCAGAGATTGAGCTCAGTTTATGCGAAAGACTCACCAGACAGCATTTGGACGAAGACCGCTCTGGCGAATGTCCTCGTCTTTGCTGTAGACATCATACAATCTTAAACTTGTCAGAACTCGAAACTAATCCACCACTTTGCAAGGAACAGGTCTATGATAAAAGTATATCGAGAAACATCTTTGGTGAGAATGAACCTTTCTATCTTTCTAGATATGGTTCAAGAAGAACCAAGGCTCGGCTTCATCCTCAAAGATTTGCACATGCAATGCTACCGAGCATAGTGAATCATTCGCCTGTTCGGTATGCAGTGTGCGCAAAAGTGTAACTGTTTTCCGTTTCTTTTACTTTCCAAAAGTGATATAGTCCCAATTGTGATATCTAACCGAAAACTCTAGTCCCTAGTTTATGGGTATCATATGAGGCATAGTTGTGGTCTGGTTTGTTATTTGTTTCATATTGCTAGGAAGAATCACTTACTGGATTGAAGATCTAGCATTTGTATAATCATGAAAGTGATATTGACACCAGCCACCGCAAAAGGATACTCCCATGTCGACCGTTTTCCAAACTGCTTGTTTAGCAACCTCTGGAAGGAATTCTAAAGAGAAAGAAAGTCCAGTTAACTTTCTCTTGGAGTACAATAATTTAAGGGGAAAAAGCAAAGAAGATAATCTGATCTTACAGAGAATGTTTTCGCAAAGAATAGAAGATTCTCCAATGAAATAAACCCAGCACCCCTACTTACCATGAAAAATTCTGGATTAGGAGACTTAGTTGGTAGAGAATGGAGCATAAAATAATTATAATGGTAAATTTACCTAAAGTCAGTTGACGGATCCTTCCCCTGCCAACCCATCTCCTTCCACTGGTCGGATACAAGGCCACTGAGCTCTTTATCGGGGTATGTCGCATACCAAAGAGCCCTGAGAGCTTCCTGCCAGGACATGGTAAGTTTCAATATTTCCGATACAGAGGAGAGGCACCATTTGTTGTTTCACTCAATTCTTCCAATTATTAGCCTTCCTTCAACATCAGTCGTCGTATTTCTTCGGTAACTCTTTACTCAGTAAAGAACACTCAAATGAAAAATTTTACATGGGCATTCACAGATGGATATGAAAAAAAAAACTGATGTTATTATTAACTCAACTGTTCATGTTTAACATTGATTTTTCCATAATGACATGAAGAAGTGAATATTACCTGATGTTCGCGTCTTGAACCATCAAAATAAACATTCACGCGATGCTTCAATCTTTGAAGTCTTTCTTCCTAAAATCAATCAAACAATTCCATTTATGAAGAAGAATAACTTAAGGTGAAGAAAAAGGAATGTCAATTCCAAGCTCTAATGGACAGACTATACAGAAACACTGCAAACTTGAACAAAGATAAAGAATTAAGATGTAAAGCCGAATCAAACTTCATATAGCAAGTTTCAATATCACATTGTGATTTGCTTTTTTACCTGCAAAGGAGTGAGATTCATGCAGATGCGCTCATAAGTTCCTTTGCGTTTCATACAAACACAAGATAGTCCTTTCCCGATCCATCTTGGTGAACCACATGTCTGATCATCTGTGCAAAACCAATGATACAAACATCAAAGATATATCGTGACAAGCAAAAATTAAAATAGGATAAGGAAATAAGAAAACATCTAAATATGCCAAACCTCAAACCACAATATCAATAACTTGTACTAGCCCAAAATGCTACAGTCTGAGCTTATAAGGGAGGATTGACCCATTAACTTGTACTAGCTCAAAATGCTACAGTCTGAGCTTATAAGAGAGGATTGACCCATTAACTTGTACTAACTCAAAATGCTTAAGCCCAAATAAATAGTAGTAGCTTACTTATCTGAGCTTATAAAGCTTATTTATTGACCTACAACTCGCAATGCATGACTAAAATAGAATACTACAGTCTCCGCAACTCAAGGATTGGAGTCTACATTAAGACACAAATTGCAACTCAGAAATCATCCCAAGATTCTAAGGAGTACGACAGATGGTTCATTTATGAAATTTAAGTAATTTAGGTTTCATGTAGCACCTTGGGTAAATTGTTACATGAGCCTAGACTTACCTAAAAATGAAAATGAAAGCATAAAATGACTGAATTGATTCTAAGTAGCACAATAGAAGGTTCGTTTGGTATGGACCTAAATTTGTCCAAAATTATAAATAAAGGCATAGAATGACTGAAGATATTCTAAAGAGTATAATAGAGGGTTCATATGTGGAATTTGGATAGTTTGAGCACATGTAACAATTTTACTGAATCTGCTACATAGACCTAAACTCGCTGAAAATTATAAAATTAGGTTATAAAACAACTCATTTGGTTCCAAGAAGCATAATAGAGGTTTTATCAGTGAAATTTAGACAAATTGGGTCAATGTAGCAATTTTGGCAAAACAAATTTGCTACTACATAAACCTATGAAGGCATAGAATGACTAACTAGATTCTAAGGTGTAGAAGCTCATTTATAGAATTTAGATAATTTGAGTTCATGTAGCACTTTTTCCAAAAGTGCTACATAGATCTAAAATTGCAAATGAAGGCATAGAATGACTAAACAAATTCTTAAGAGTAAAAAAGAGTTGCAACAACAACCAAGCCAGTGGTGTCGGCTAGTAAAACAGAGAGTTCATTTTGGAATTTGGTCAGTTTTGGTAAACTGTTTCATGAATGACAGACACTCCACAAAATACATAAAATCAGAGAAAGAAATGAAGACAAACAAAAATAGAGAAATGAAAACACTCCGATTTTTATGTATTTTGTGTTGAATTGTTTGTTTTTGCCAAAACTCTTAATGAATGATAGAGACCACAAAACAAAATATATAAAATTAGAGAAAAATAATAAAAACACAAAATACATAGAGAAGAATCGGAGAAGCAAAAAGGAGAAGTCACACAATGACACCGGGTGACAAAACCACAGTTTGTAGTGAAATTAAACAGTGTTTGTAGGGAGATGAAACTAAAACTAGGCAGCATAAAAGTATTCTTTGGGCAAGATTTATATGAGTTTGAAAAATGGAACAATTCAGTAAAAAAAAGGATGCCTTATAATTTTTACCTTTAAAAAATATTTACTAAAACAAAAACAGGTAATAGTGAATAATTTTTTGGGCAAGGCCATGAGGCTGGAGACTTGCAAGAAGCAGGACAAAGTTTCGGTGCAAGTACAAGCACTTGGTGGTTGCTTGTGGTACGATGCTATATACCTACAAATTTTAACAGGGGCACCAAGGCTCACAGGAAGGAATCGTGTGAGACCCACATCAGTATGTAACGTGCTGTCCGTGGCATTTACTAGTCAGTGGTCATCTCGCAGCTCAGTCGTATTGGGGAAGGAAAAACTTTTTTAGGGTATACTTTCAGTCTTCAATTTCCGCATGGATGCTACAGTAGCAAGGACAAAGCGTAAACTTCGAGACAGAACAGACAAACGTGATATGACCCTCACATGCCATCCAGCAAAAGGTCGAGGTGAACAGAGCATTACGATCTATAGTTCTTTTCTTGGCCTAATCCAACTGCTAGAGTATGTGAAACTCGTCACAAGAAGCAATTTCAGCCAGCAACCTTGATAAAATGGTCGAGAATTTTACCTTGCTCAAGAACGCACAATATATATATTTTTTTTTTTCCAGTTCAAAATTACAATATGCGCATAGCCTTGGCCGCAATACAGCAGCAAGCAGATCGCTGAGGACAAACCCTAGAAAACGCGCGATGAAAAAGTAGCATTTTGCGGCCGTAAAGGAGCTTCGATCTCCGATTGTCCATACCATACAATGTACAGAGCTTGCGACGGAATCAAGCATCGAGAAAGCCGATGATCAAAAGAAACACTCCAAAGAAGCTTTAAACACACACACACACACACTTTTTTCTGAAGAAAGAGAAGAGTAAGGACGAGGACGACCTACCGACATTAGCGGCGGAAGCGCTGTGAGCGCACCTGAAGATGGAGTGCGGCGGCAGCAATCCGATGGCCATGCAACCACCGTGGCTCCTCTCGACGCCCATGTCTCCCTCTCGCTAGCTCCCCCGGAGTGATCTGGCGCGGAGATGGACGACGAGGAAGAAGTAAACACCCAAAAAGAAGAGCAGGCGGGAGCGAAGGCCGCCCTCTGTGTCTGCTTCGGATCGGATTCGTCGTTGTAGTCTGCTTCCAGAACTTATGCCCACAAATACATCGATCCCGTGCGCAGCACGTGCCTCTATCGAAGCGTCCGTACTCGAGCCGATGGAGCGGATTAAGCAGGCCAGGTGTCTCCGTATTTTTATTAGGAAAAAAATCTCGTATAATATATTATAATTAAAATTTGAAATTAAAATTTATTAATTATTTATTAAATAATCTCTAATTATTATATTATTATTTCGAATACTTCATACGAGATTAAAAAATAATTAATCAGATCGGATAACGTCGGATTTGGGGTGACCAAATTACCACATGATAAATCGAAATTTCTCACCGACTACATGATAAATCGAGAAGCGCTAATGGAGGTCCATCCAAATTATTAGTATTCTAAGACCCGTTTTTCATTGGAGGAAAAATTCCCTATAATGCGTCGTAGTTAAAATTTGAATCTTAGATCCCTTGATTATCTATTGGAGGACTTAACCATCGCACCATTATCCCGGGAGCATTAAATGATTAATCAGGTCGGATAACGTCGAACCTGAAGTAATCGACCTGATCTCATAAAAAATTTTCATCGATCATCGTAATAAATCGAGACGCATGAACGAGGGCCCTTGATTAAGGATCGAATGAATGATGTCCGATTAAAATCATGCATGTTTCTAAAAAACGTTCAGCAGTGGATTAAGAATCATTTGGATTTGTTCTTAAGTGCTCGATTGGTGGGGATGAAGAGCCTTTTGTGTGAGTGCTCGCGCTGTTGCACAGGGAAGCAATGAACAAGAGGCTTTAGATCCTTCATGTTTTATGAAAAAAATAATAATAATAATAATAATTAATCAGATCGAATAATATCAAATTTAAAATAATTAATTTAATTTTATAAAAAAAAATTATCGATTATTAAAATAAATTAAAAAATATTAATGAAAACCTATTCAAATAATTAATATTTTTAAATTTATTTTTTATTAATTTTTTTAATAATATATCATAATTAAAATTAAAATTTTAAAATTTTTAATTATTTATTAAAAAATTTAATCACTCTTTCATTTTTTTCTGACTATGCCAAGCCAAGAAGACGACCACCAACTAGTATAACTACCCGACAACGAGAGCCATGCGGAAGTGCCGCAGTGTCTGCGAATACAAAATGTAATCTTTAGCTTCAGCACAGTCGCCCAGACAGACAACAGCTAGCTAAGATTAACCGACACACATTAACTGATTAAAGTATCACAAATTAAACTGAATTAGAAAGTTTAGATTATAAATTTATTATAATAAAATATGAATTAATTTTTAATAAATATATATTTTTATTAAAAAAATTATTTTATTTTTTAATTATCGATTATAAATTAATATTATAATTTACTTTTTTATATAATTTTAAAATAAATTATAAAAAATATTTAAAATAAATATAATTATTTTTTATTATAATAAAAATTGATCTGGAAAATTAATCAAAAGACGCATAGAGTAGACACACTCAGAGTTTAATTAGGCATTGTTCAAAAAATACATTAAAATTTTAGAATATCTAAAAGTAGACTTCTTTTTAATTTTACTCCTCTATAATTTTTTTTTCTTTTATTTCTTTCTCTTAAATTAAATTATCAACAAGTTGGATAAAATTAAGAAGATGCGTCGTCTTATTCTTAAACTTCGATGCGTCTGTTTTTAATCAATTCTAAACTTTGGGTGCGCCGAGAAATCCCCGATGAAGGGTTGGCGTTCGAATTGGAAGGCCTCGGATTGGCTATCAGGTGATACAAGACGAAATACTTGCTCTCGGTATTTCATCAGTCCGTTTCAAAATTAATATAAAAAAAATAAAATATAAAAATTAATTTAATTAATTTAAATAATAATTAAATAAGGAATAACAAGACCCATCTCTTATTGGCTACTGAGCTCTCGAGGTAATGGTGTGATGATTAGATCCTTCAATAATTAATTAAGGGGTCTAAGATTCAAATCTCAGCTACGGCACATTAAAAGTAATTTTTCTTCCAATGAGAAGCGGATCTTAAAATAATGATCCTTTGGATGAGTCTTCATTAACACTTTCTGATTTATCCCAATGATCAATAAAAAATTTCCGTGAAATCAAATTGGTCATCTCATATCTATCTGATTAATCATTTTTTATTGGCTACCTGATACTATGCGATGATACATTGCTGCTTCCGTTGCAATCGGAGGGGAGGCGATGGGACAAGGCGGTGGAGGTGATGAAGCTGCAGTGCGGATTGACGGTTGCTTCTGCGGAGAAGGGATGTGAGTTTTCGTGCTACGTAAACTGCCCGTGAAGCGTGGAAAAGTTCAGAACCGTCTACTCGGAGAAAAGAAAATTGGATAAAAATAAAAAATAAAAATATATATTTTTTTAATCTAGATATTTAACTATTAAAATTAATTAATTATAGAAATAAATAACTCGGTCTCATACATTTTTTCGCTAATTACTAAAATAAATTAAAAAACGCTCATCTAGATTCATCCAAACGATCAGCGTTCTTAAAATTTTCATTCCACTTGTAAAAAGTCTCTATAATATATCGTAGTTAAAATTTAATTTTTATATATATGAATAATCATGTGAAAGGTATAACCACTGCATCATTACGGAGTAAGATGTCTTTTATTTTTAAAAATATATGACATTCCATTTTGATTTTTGTACGAAGTCTCATTTCATATATAATTACTTAATTTTCGTCCACTATATTATTTTTATTATTATCTCTAATATATATTTTTCATCTAAATTTTAAATCGAGACGTATTATAACAGTTATGAAATTATAATTGTTATAATATGAATATTAGATAAATTTTGAGAGATCATGACTTTTGACTCGGATTTAATTACAAGATGCATAATATATTAAATTGAAGTTCGTTTAGATATTTATCTTTGTTATCGAGTATAATTCGTAACGGTCCGATCTTAAGTACAAAAATATCATTTAAAACTTTTTCGGATGCTTTGAAGTATTTTTAAATCTTTTTTACATTATAACAGCTACGAAATTATATTTGTTATAATATCTATAGTAACTACGATTTTATAATTATTATAATACGTCCGATTAATTTAAGATTTATACGAGAAATATATGTAAGATAATAATGAAAATAATATTGAAGGATAAAATAGATGTCCTTTCAATGATTTGAAAAAAAATAAAAGTACTCTTTTGACTTTTGACCATTTTTAAAAAAATAATCAAAAGAGTATTTCATGTGTTTTATTATTATTAAAAAAATATTGAATTCTAATTTATCTTTCTAAACTATAAAATTAGCTTTTATGGTTTAAATTTATGATGTGTTATTGAAATTAATTTTGATTTACAGTTTGACTCTTAATCAATATAATTTTTTAAAAAACATTATTGTTGAGTAAAATATTATATTTATATTTATTTAGATGATTACAAGTAATTGTATTTTTACATTAAATATTGGTCAAAATTTAATCTCTTATTAGTTTATAATGTTTGTTATAT
>JBBUKS010000017.1:7226447-7259953 GCA_038050645.1 Hedychium gardnerianum
CTTTATTAATAATAGAATATGATATAAAAAGTCCTTAGTCAATCATCACATAATTGGCTCTAGGGCTTCTACTAACATATGACTCGTCTCGATCTGCCTCCAGCTATAGTGTGATGCTCCATGTGCTCTATGCTAGTATTATCGGAGTCATGAGTCTCTAGTTCCACCTATACAACGTGGTCTTTCTCTTTGTTGCTCTGTGGTGTTTCCTTTCTTTCTTCTTCTTGAGTACGCTCTAACATGACCTTCTCGTCAAATATCATATCTCTGCTGATCACCACCTTGCTTGCCTTAAGATCTCAAAACTTGAAACCTTTCACCCCTTTCTGATATCCGAGAAAAATGCATTACTTTAACTTCGCATCTAGCTTTGATCCTTCCTCACTAGATATGTGCATATAGGTTGGATATCCAAAAACTCAAAAATGAGAGTAATCAATCGGATGTCCTGTCCACAACTCCTCTGAAACTTTGCCTTTTAATGCTGTTTTTAGTGATCTATTAATCAGATAGCTCGCCATGTCAATCGCTTCAGCTCAGAAATTCTTTGCAAGCCCTACATTTAACCTAAGACATCTTGTCTTCTCAATGATTGTCCTATTTACCCTTTCCGCCACACCATTCTACTGTGGTGTCCTGCGAATCAAAAAATATCTCATAATCCCATGCTGCTCACAAAATTTCTGAACCTTTGAATCCATGTACTCAGTTCCATTGTCTAGCCTAAGACATTTAATCTTCCTTCCGATCTGATTCTCCACTTTAGTTTTTCACAGTTTAAACTTCGCAAAAGTTTCTGACTTGTGACGCATAAAGTATACCCAGACCTTTCATGAGTAATCATTAGTAAAACTCATAAAATATAAGTGTCCTCCATGTGATGCTACACAGGCTGGTCCATAGAGATCTGTATGTACGTAGTCCAGAATCCCCTCTGTCTCATGTGTTATCGTCTTGAATTGAACTTTATTATGTTTCCCAAGAACACAAAATTTGCAGAATTCAAGCTTACATGCATTGACGCCCTTCAACAAACCTCTCTTGTGAAGTTCCAACATCCCATGTTCGCTTATATGCCCTAACCGCATATGCCACAAGATAATACTTCGGACTCCACTAAGGCGACTCCACCTACAACCGTAGTCCTCATCAACTTGTAGATGTTTCCTGCTAACTTTTGTCCTTTCATTACTATCAAAACTCCTTTGTTAATTTTCATCACCTTGCTCACTAATTTATAACTGTAGTCAATACTATCTAGTGTGTCTAGTGAGATCAAATTCTTTCTTAGATCTGGTATGTGTCTGACATCACATAAAGTTCTGATTATACTATCAAACATCTTGATTCTGATGTTCCCTATGCCGATGACTTTACAAGATGCATCGTTCCCCATCAACATTGAACCAGAATGCACTGTCTTATAGGTGTCAAATCACTAATTGTTTGGAGTCAAATGATATAAACATGCAGAGTCTAAGATCCTTGCATTCATTAGCGGACATGACTGATAACATATCTTTGTCATTGCTCTCTGAATTTTCCTTTTCAACAATGTTTGCAGATTTCGTCGAGCTACCTTTGTTTTTTGCAACATGTTTCTTCATCTCTGGACAATCTCTCTTTATATAATCTTTTCCTCCACACTTGTAGTAAGTGATCAACTTCTTTCTTCTTGACTTAGAACGAGCTTTGTTGTCGTTGCCCGATCCATGTCGAGATTTGGTCCTACCACGCTCTTGGTTGCTATTTACCACAAGTCCTTCTCCTTGAGAAACTTCGTCGCTTATTTTCTTCCTTTAATGAAAACCTAGCAACGCACATGTGATCTCTTCCAATTTAAGAGTTTCCTTACCCTATATCAAAGTAATAACCAAATTCTCGTACGTAGGAGATGAAGGTAGAGAATTTAGCAACATCTGCGCCTTGTCTTCTTCCTCGATCTTCACATCAACCCGCTTCAAATTGCTCATGATCTGGTTGAATAAGTTGATGTGTTGGCTTAGATCAATTCCCTCTGTCATTTTCAGTCTGTATAACTTTTGCTTGAGATACAATTTGTTTGTTAATGACTTTGACATATACCAACTTTCCATCTTTTATCAAAATATTATCAGTGACTCCTCGTCCATGACATGATACATCATATAATCCATAAGATAAAGTTTGATTGTTGCCACTACCTTCATTTGAAGTTCTTCCCAATTTGATCTATCCATGCTTTCCGGTTTCCTTTTTTCTAGCGCCTTCACCATGCCTTGTTGCACCAACAAGTCCTTGACCCTTCTCTGCTATAATTTGAAGTTCTCGGTTCAATCAAACTTCACCATATCAAACTTCGCAGAAGACGTTCCCGACACGTTGAAGAAATCCGCCACAATCTCGCTCTGATACCAATTGTTGCGCAACAAGAGGCACCACCTCTCAACCTCTAATGCGGAATAAGAGGTAGAGAGAAAGAGATCACGTGGAGCAATGAGATAAAGACACACGAGAAAGAACAAACATAAGGAAGAGGAAGAGGAAGAGGAGGAAGAAGAAGAGTTACCGTGGTTTGACGACGTGACTACTCCACAAAACAACCGAAGGTTTATTAGATTCTCTCTACATCTAAAACCCGCATACAATAGATTTACAATGATTCCTATAAATAGTGCTCAAACCTTACCATGTTAAAACATACCGAAAAATTATAACAAAATTCTATTATAAAAAATTGGAGCAGAATTCTGTTACAAAAAAATCACAATAGAATTTTTTTGTTGTTTCCAATTTTTCATCTGTGACATCCCTCGCATTGACCTTGACTCAGATATGAGTCACCCATCAACACTATACATAGCGGTGGATAGCAGGATAGGCAAGGACACAGAACACCTAATTCCAACTATTGAAGATTTTAAATCTTTTCATGGCATCGGGCTTAAAGCCGAAGCAAGTTAAATGCCACATATGACAACCTTAAACTCTGTAAAATAAAGTAGTGTTGTAGTCATTGAATGATAAATCTCATAAATCATTTGATACATCTTCAAACTTCATCATCTTTTAAATATTTCTTTTTGATAAGCAAATGATATAATTTATGATCGATTACAATATAGAGAATCTCATATTAATGGTACATTTAGTCGGATTTTTATGCTCACCATGACTTGCCTAAAGTTCGAAGGGTTATATTATTAGCAGAGACATATCTAGTTATGTTATAACTCAGGATAGTCCTCATGTAGATCCTTGTCTGTATAACATAATATTATTAATCTTAATTAAAATTAAAATATTATTTAATATAATATTGATCAAAGATTAAATAAATAAATAAATATATATATATGAGTAGAGTTATTTCTAAGAATTACTATTTTGGCTTCCAATAAGTTAAGTCTAAGTTTCAAGTACTAATACTCTTATTTTCAAGTAAGACATTTTTTATGCTTCCTCTAACAATATGAACTATATGGATTGTGATTTCAAAAATTGCTTCTAAGTAAAGATTATAATATTGCTTCTTGCAAAGTTTACATGCTCCTTTTTTTTATAATGGAGGGGTAGAACCCGCATATGAAGCATGGGATACTATTCGTTCCTTCTTTTAAGATCCAATCATGAAGACAAGTTCTTTGGTCAGAACGTAAATCATTGAAGTTCTGTGGTATATGTTAGGGTTGCAAGATTGTAAATAAAGTCTCACATTAAAAATATATGAAAAAGATCATGAGCAAAGATATCTCCATTGGTATGAAGTCTTTTAGGTAGAAAGTCCGAGAATAAAATCATAAGGGCTTAGGTCTAAAATGGACAATATCATACTATTGTGGAAATATGTGAATTCTTTCGGTCCTAACAATTGGTATCAGAGTCCGGACTGCCAGAAGATCTAATCGCCGACTGTGCACAAGAGCTATGGTCTAATCGAACCATGTGAGTAGAGTATTGATCTCGAATAAAGGAAGTAGGAGCTCCCATGTCCGGATCAAGATGACCAAACACCAGGCAGGAAGTCCTAGTAGGTCGGGTGGACTGAGGGGCAGAAAGACCTGGTGGGTCGAGGATCGAATAGGGGGCCCTGTGATTCTTTGTTTGTAAATAAAGTCTCACATTGAAAACACATTAGAAAGATCATGGGCTTATAGGGGAAAGATATCTCCATTGGTATGATGTCTTTTGGGTAGAGAGCCCAAGAATAAAATCATGAGGGCTTAAGCCAACGTGAATAATATCATATCATTATGAAGATATATGAATTCCTTCGATCCTAACAGTATACATTGGTGGTACATCAAGTTTAAGTCATCTAGTAATGTATCTTCTAAGTCATCTTGTTGAATAAAGGGATGACTCATTTCATATTTCTTTGCTACTCCTACTTTAGATAAAGGAAAATGTATTGTAATATCTTAAGACGCTGATAATACAAATATAATTTTTAATCAAAACATCAATTATCTATAATACTGATAAATCAGTAGATATAAAGTTCAATGTTCTTTAAATATACAAGGGCATGAATTAATTTCACATGCTTTCTTAGATAGTAAAGCTACAAACTCTACTATTGATGAAGACCTCTTACTTTTTGTTTTACCCAACACCAAACAAACTAATACTCACCTAATTAGTACTCAATTTGATGAACAACGATTTTTTTGCAATAAATTTGTCAAAAATGTGCAAATTCATTTTTATACCAATTGTGTTACTTTTAGTATTCCAATTTTGCTTAATCAATTATGGGTTATACCACTCCCCCATAAAAGCATCCATTTAATTCTTGGACTTAATTTCTTATTTACTACTGATCGAATTTTATTATTGACCAAAGACTATGCCGTGTTTCTATCTACTCCCGTCATAGCCTCTATTCTCTCGGATTATCCATCTAAGGTTAGCTCTACAAAGTGTGGTGATACCCAACAAAATTTGTAAAACTTGAAACTCCCTTTACCCGAGGTTGAATCAACACTTGCCTTAGCTCCAATTGCAACTGAAAACATGACCAACTGTTCATGTAAAATCAAAGGCTTTTGCAAAAAGAAAGAAACTTGTCAATAGAAAAACTATAGTTAATTGGGTATACTAGCCTTGAGGAGTTAGAAGAAACTTTAAAGGAGGACAATAATGTTCCTCAGGATTTTATAAATCCTACATACTTACTCAACCTAATCAAAACCCAAGATAACTTGGATTTCTTGATCTCTAAATTAGAAAAATTAGAGAATATAGGAGAAAATATCACAAAATACTGAGAAAGAGATATGATACACTGTAAATTAAACATTATTAATCATGACCTTATTATTAAAACACAAGACTTAAAATATACAAACTGGAAATGAGAAGAATGTAAAATGCATATTACCCAATTACTAAAACTTGGTGTTATCCAATGGTCCGAATCTAGACATAGAAGTCCTACTTTTACTATAAATAAAGGATCTAAACAGAAAAGATGACAGTGTAGAATAATGTTCAACTATAAATGTCTTAATTATAATTGTAATGAGGATAGTTATAAAATACTAGACAAATACCAATTTCTTAACAAAATTTAGAATTCAAAATGGTATTCCAAATTTGATATGAAATTTAAATTTTGACAAGTTAAAATGCATCCAAACTCTATATAATAGATTGCATTCTCTTGTCTAGAAGGACATTTCGAATCACTAGTAATGTCATTTGTACTCAAAGTAGCCCCTCAAATCTTTCAACGAAAAATGGATGATATATTCCGAGGGATATCTTCTTCTACTTGAGTATATATAGATGACATTTTAGTATTCTCTAAAACTAAGAAAGAACACTTTACTCATCTACATATGATATTTAACTTATTTGAAAAATATTGTTTAATAATTTCTAGAAAAAAATAAAATTAGCCACAAATCATATAGATTTTATTGGAACCGAAACTGGACAAGGAAAAACTTCCCTCAAAATCTATATAACAACCAAGATTTTGGTCTTTCCAGATAAGATGGAAGAAATAAAAACTCTTCAATATTTTCTCAGACTTTTAAATTATGCAAGGTCATACCTCAAGGATATTGAAAAAATAAATGGTTAATTGTATAATAAAACGTCACTTACTGGATAAAGATATTTTAACTATCAAGATATTGATATAGTAAAATGGATTAAAATTATGATTAGTCAACTCCCATTACTCACTCTACCTTTGGATTTTGGCTACTTAGTCATAGAGACAAATGACTGTGAATCTGAATAGGGAGGAAACTTATTTAGAAAATTTTCTAAATATGATCCCAAAACATTTGAATCTTTATGCCAATATGTCTCAAGCAAATAAAAAGAAAAATGACATCTTACTTCTTTAGATTATGAAATCTTAGCAGTTATTTATTATCTTGAATCTTTTATGTTATTTATTTGTAGTGAGACAGAAATCAATATAAGAAATGATTGTGAAGTTATAGTCCGATATAATCAACAAACTAAAGGGATTAGAAAATGATTAGGATCTAAAATATGGATTAAGTTTGCTAATACAATCATCAATAGAAAATTAAAAATAAATTGAGAACATATTAAAAGAATCAATAATTCTCTAGTTGATACGCTATCCAGACTGTTACATTAAAACCATCAAATGTCTTGTCTACAAGGAAACTTACTTATGGATAGGCAAAAGAAGGTGCAAACTTGGATATAAAACTATAAAGTTCAGTATTCAGGAACTTCAGCAATATACATGTAAAGATGATACTTTACAATTTGATCTTAGATCAAAGCTAGATCAAGTACAACAATGTATCATAGACAATATATTGAATATTCCTACTGCACCGAGAATTTTTAATCATAAAATTGCTATCATTAATGTACTTTCTAATTACTTCATGACAGTGTCATGGTCTAAAAATCAATTGGCAAGAAGTTTTCTTGTTATGCAATATTTTCATATATTCAAGCAGGACTTTATTTAAATTGAGATGAAGTCAAAATCATCATCTCCAATTGTGATAAACCTTCTTACAGAGGATTTTATTCTTTGGACGAAACTTCTTGATGTAATCAGAACTAAGATAGACCCTAACTTCTTTATCAGTACCCTACTTAAAACTAATGGGAGTATCCAGCTAGATAAGTCTTACTTAATGACAGCCAGTGGTTCTGAGATAAGTGAAAGTTATTCTCAGTCTACTTCTAAGCATGAAGATGTCAGTGACTTACTTTATGTACCAGTCGAATACAGAGGCCAATTAATTATCACTCCCTTGAAATTCTGAAGGCTAAGATCGAAAAAACTTAGGAAAATATGTTCTCTGGGCAAAAAAATCTACCATAAAATATTTTAACTTATATCCGAACACTTAGAGATACTTCTACTTTACAACAGTTTATGAAACTAGGTGAAGCTCTTAATTGATTTCATCAAAACCCTACTACATGTATTACCATAATGTACGGAGAAAAGTCCTGATTAGTAGTCATGTTCCTGCCCTCCCTTATGCACTGGTTACTATTTTGGCTAGTAGCCACCCGTGATTTACCTCCTTCGTGTTGGTCCTGGGACGGGCTAGCGGGGGAGCTGGGGGCGAGTGTTTCGTCTTTTGCCACCATAATATACGGAGAAGAATATAATTATAAACTTAAGTGTCAAAATATATTTTCCCAATGTGTTGATACAAAGACAGTAGCCCTTGGCTACAGATGTCAATTACTTTATTCCTTCCGAAGAACTAACATTCATTATAAAAAATTTGAACACAAAAACTACAGGGGACAACTTATTACACCTTTCACCTTGATGAACTTTGGGCTTCTAAACCAACTATGGTCCCATGATTTGGATTCCATACAAAATTTTCCTTATAAACTTAGCGTAATCTTGCAACATGCTCTAGAAGAAAAAAAAACTTTTGTATTATGCTCTTTTGATAGCTCTCCCCTAGAATGACTTAATTTAAAAATTGAACTAATACTCAGATATATCATCAAACTTGATATACAAGGAGTTAATATTAACGCTCTTACGTTTGAAGATTATCCTTCAAATGCTGACAAAGACTGGGTATCTCCAAAACCCTTTGAAGACCAATTAAAATATTGGAGGTCTTCAGTTCAAAGAAGCTCTTGGTTATGAGACCTATACCAAAATCCACTTGAATTCACACTAGCCGAAAAACCTTTACTGAAAAAAGTTATTGGCCAAAAGAAATGAGAATTAGTTTTTTTCTGTTTAAATATTCTACCCAACATTCAACTCTTTGTCATTTCTATCATAAGAAAAATAAAGACTGGTATAAGAAAAATAAAACCAGCTCAACTCCTTCACAAGGATAGTCAACCTCAACCTTACCACTCTCTATGGGATTGGTGGAAGAAGCTAATCTAATTAATATGATAGAGCTGTAAAGACACTTTTGAGAGCATTAACTCTCACTCAAAGACTATTTTTGAGAGCACTCTCAAACTTTTGGCTACCCACTCAGAAAGATGCCCTGACTCAACAAATAATGAAGCACACTCAAAGATGCTTCCTTATTAACATGACTTAACAAATGATAAAAACTCAGATAATGTAGTGCACCCAAAGATTTCTGATGACTCATCAAACTTTAGTTAGATTGCTTTTCCTTCAGAAGCTTGCATGTTTCTCCTCTCTTCTCCTCTCCTATAAAACCCCTCTGAGGCCTGTGTGCCAATAGGGTTGTAAACAAGCTGAGCCGAGCTGAGCTTTGGGGTGTTCAAACTTGTTTGATAAGGTAACCGAGTCAAGCCTAAAATGAACTAAGCCTTTGAAATGATTGTTCAAGCTTGACTTAGTTTATTTTTTATGAGCTTGAGCTTGAGCTTGGTTCATTTAGATATTATCGAGCTCTCAATTCAAGCTTGGCTTGAGCTTGCTTCGTTTAGATGTTATCGAACTCTCAATTCAAGCTTGTTTGATTATTTTATTGGTAATTAATCTTCATAATTCAAACTTAATTATTTATTTTATTTGTTAATTTAGCCCGTTGATAGAATTTTTATTAATAAACATGGTTCATGAACATTATTCATGAATGTTGTTTACGAATATTGTTCACGAATATTAACAAGTTGAACACATACGTGTTCAAATTTATTTATTTAATTTAACGAGTTGTTCAAGCTTATTTGTTTAATTAATCTTGTGTATATTAAATGAACATAAATAAGCTCTTACCAAGTCAAACACCAAGCTTGTTCACGAACGTTTTGTTCATTTACAGTCCTATGTGACAAAGCATCCAAGAAAAACCTAGAGCTTGTACACTTGTAACCCCTTGTAAGTCTTTCAGTGTTTTCACACTTTCTTTTCTAAATTTCGTAGTTTAACTTCCTAGTTTGTACTATTCTGTTTTTACTCTTGTAACTATAGTCTTGTACTTGTTATGACAACTTAATAAACTTGTCTAGGCCTTGGGAAGACTCTAATTTTTTCTCTCTCTCTCTGTTTCAATAATCCTCAGACCTTTCGAGTATACAATTTCTTGAAAGGTAACAATCTAGGGAAGAGGATGAAACTGTCCTATTTTTCTAAACTCATAAATCTTGTGCTGACAAAGTAAGGCAATAAAAGTTGAGAACAACTTGTTGTAAGACTTGAAGACGTCGGGGTAAGGTTTGAAAAATAAAGCTTTGGTTTTTGTTGCTCCCTAATAGATGAGGTTCACTGGTGAGAAACAAATATGAGAAAATTATCCTCCAAAATGCCTAGATTCCTCCCAAAAGTCTAAAACTCCCATAACATAAACTGGTTTTCTTAAAAAAACCAACTCCTTTCGACCTATCTTCTGTATTTCCAGAAGCAACATCACAACTCCATAAGAGCATCACACTAACTCCAAAATTATTTGGAGCATAACCATCAAATTTCTTCTAATATAAGATTACTAGTATTTGAAAAACTATTTCTTCTTGTGAGAATAGTATTGAGCCAAGAAGTGGAATTGGTTTCGGGTTGTCTTCTTACTGCTTGTGAGGAACCGGTAAAGGGTTCAATTTGTGTTCTTTTGAGATTCATTTATACGTTAAAAATTTGTAAGTATCTTGTGATTTTCTGGTAATAGTTTTTCCAAGTGATAACTTACTTAAGTCTTGATTAATATTATTTAGAGCTTCTTTTCAATCAACTGCTTGGGTATTTTCTTGAAGTTGTTTTTTTATGGCCAACATCCATTTTCTAATAAAGAAGTTATGTAATGAAATGAAGTCAATAAGGCTAGTATGGTATTGTTGAACTAGGATTTGATCTCCTTTCCCAGTTAATTCAATAGAGTAATATCTAGGGCTGAGTATTCATTTAAAACCAAACCAAATTAATTGAAACCGAATAAACCAAATTGTTTTGAGCTAACCGAACCGATAAAATATCAGTTTAATCGATTAAAAACATAAATAATTGATTTTTTTAGCTTAAACCGAAAGGTTTGTTGAAAAGAGGAAATTACCAGATGATCACACAAAAAATCTGGAGATGTCGTCTTCTTGATCGTGCAGAAAATCTGGAGAGAGTACGACATCGAGACAAGCAATATGAGAGAAGCAATGGTGATGAAAAGCATCACAACATCAACTCCATGGCAAGCCCACTCCTATCTCTTGAACACTGCACTCGCCGACATCAATTCCATGGCCCTCAAGTGCATCGTCTTCAGAATTGATGACGACATCCATCACGGTGATACCATCAATCACCATCAGCCCATGGTCCCCTCTCTCTGCTCTCCTCTCCCAACTCTGTATTCCGTCGGCCAAAATTGACCCCTTCTTTCACCGCCTCATGCGTCGCCTTGTCCACTCTGGCCTCTTCTCGAGATCAAAGCTCGATGAGGTAGAAGAGGCCTATGACCTCACTCTCATCTCCACTTCCCTTTTCATGTAGAGTCAAACAGAGAACCTCTCGTCGTTGGTACGCTTCATGCTCGACCCATTGCTAGTGAACCCATCGCAAAGCCTAAGCCGATGGTTGACCTCTCCGGACGACGTCTCCACCTCTTTTGAGATGACGTACGCGGCAACATCATTCGAGCTCGCATCGCGAAGCTCCGCGTTCAACGTTCTGCTGAACGAGGGGATGTCCTGCGACACTCGCCTGGTCACGCAGGTGGTCGTTGGGGACGAGCACGACCCCAAGGGGAAGGTAAGCCAAGCTGCAAGCGATGGTGGCTGCTCGTTGCATTGGCGACGATTGACAGTGAAAGTGTTGACTTCGAGAGGCGAGAGCTGGCGAGAGACGGAAGTCGGGAGAAGAGGGGAGGTCAGGAGGGATTATGCGAGTAGGGAAATTAGGGATTTTAATGTATGATTTTGGTCTGGTTTAATCGATTTAATCAAATTTGAATTTTTAAAATCGAAACCAAATCGATTAAACCAAAATAATCGATATTTTTTTATAAAAAAAAATTGAATTTCTGAATTAACCGAATCGAATTTTTAATTTCGATCGGTTCGGTCGGTTAATTCAGTTTAATTAAAATTTTGCTCACCCCTAGCAATATCCATTCTCTTTGGATTTAGAGAATTGTTTGGAATAATCTAAAGTCTCTTCGTAGTAGGTGTTTTCAAAGTTCAGATTGTTCATTTATGCTTGATTTCTTCGAATATAGCATGTGGGATTTTAAGTTCTTCCTTTACCTGAGTTTTATTTATTGTAATCAAATCTTTGATTTGGAGTAAAATAGTTTTGGACTGAAGTTTAAAATTTTTGAATTTGTTTTCTTCAATAAGTTTAGAAAGACTTAAAATCTTTTTTAGTAGGAATACTAAGTAGATTGAGTTTATTAAATATTTTGTTTAAAGAATCTTATGATTCTTTTAGAAAATTTATGTTTCTTTTTAGTTCACTTATGATTTAAGTTTATTAGACTAAAATATTAGGTACTTGTTCCAATAAATTTTTAGTCTGTAGTTGTTGAGATTCGAGAGCAGTTCCTATGCTAAAAAATAAATTTATGATGGTGTTTAAGTGGGGATTATCATTATGTAAATAATGAATATATTTCTAAGATCTAATATAACAATTATGTTTGTGTTGATCAGAAGTAATAATTCGTCTAACTAGAAATTATGAAGCGAGATCTAAAAAGTCTAGTCTCTAAAATTCTTCTAGGTTTTTAAAAGTCATTCTATGATCTGAAGAATTTTTAGAGGAATGATATGTTGTACATCTCATGAGCATCATATGTAATTTTTTTTATTTTTTTTAGCCTAAATATTATATCATAAATTTTAAATTTTTTTAAAAAATTACACATAATATTCACATAATATTCACGGGATATGATATATATATATATAATTCTTTTATGTTGCATGCCTCCTAATGCGTGCCCACATGCACGCCTTAGGAGGGCGTCGATAAGAATCATTTATTTATACTAATTATGATCAAAATATTCAAGATAATAATAGTAATTGTGAATCTTTATAATAATATTAAAAATCAGAATAATTTAAAAAATTTAAATATATTGATGCGTACTTTTGATAATAAATATATTTTAATAAATTATTATCAACTCTTTAATAAATAATTAAAAAATTTAAGGTTCGAAACTTAATTATAACCTATTGTAAGAAATTTTCTCTCTAATAAAAATCGGGTCTAAGAATACTGACTTATTTGGATGAACCTTCATTAGCGCTTTTCAATTTATTCTGATAATCGATAAATTTTTTTTCATTAAATTAAATTAATCATCTGAGATCCGATATTATTATTAATTATTTTATATTTTAATAAATTATATATATATATTCTCGTGGACACGTAACTAAATTCATACGCGAATAGAGTTTGTGATTAGAGGCATGATTCAATTCTCGAAAATATAAATATATAGCTCTGTTTAAAAGATTATTTATTTAAGATTGAATAAGTCCTCATTTATTTCAGGGTGGGACAGCTAAGATGACTTGGTTTTTTTTTACCGTTAGATAATAAATATATAAAAAAGACATTTCTTTAACTATTTTAATAAAAAAAAAGGACATTTTTTATTTTTCTCAATATAAATAAAAGGAAATCAAAATGTTATCCAAATGCATGCACAGGCATCATTAGGCTCGAGGCGTCATAATGCTATGAAGGACGACGTCGCGTCCGGCCCATCTCCATGCCGCCCGGCTCCATCTCCTCCCGCCCGACACGTTTCGACCCCTGACTCGCCTAGTGACGGTGAACCGTGTCCCGCACCTCATCCCCCACCACCCGGAAATCTCCCGCGAGCCAAACGGCCCCCGAAAACACGTCACCCGGTTCCGCACCAAGGCGTCGGCAGGTGGGCCCCGCCGTGACGGAGAGGTCGTAGTACTCCAGTCGAATCCGGGCGATGAGCGCGAAAGCGCGAAAGCGTCGAAAAGCTTTAATTTCTCGTCCTTTTTTTTTAAAAAAAAGTATTTTATTTTTCGTGAATTGATTATTTGAAAATGTTTATATTTATCGTCTCCGTAGCACATCCCGTCCCTGCTATCAATAAAAGGACGGTGAAGTGCTGGCGATCGGTTTCGTCCTCTCTTCTTCCTTGACTCGGTCCATATTCTTCGCTCTCGCTCCGACTTCTTCCTCCCTCGCTTTAGGGTTTGATCTCATCTCCAGCGATGGATGCCTCGTGGTTCCAGGCTTTGGAGGTCAAGTATTGTTGATAGTAATGCCTTTATCCGCTCTATGCTAACTTAGGTTTTTTTTTTCTCTCTTTGTTGTTGTTGTTGTTGTTGATCGTGTCATTTTTTTAGGATGCTTGATCTTAGTACTGATATGATGATTTCTGCGGACTGCAATAATGGATCGTGCGTTTTCTGCTGTTGGCAGATATGCTTGCTTGACAACGAGAGAGAGCACGCCGGTCCGTGATCATGCCCGCGGCCATGGCTGTGTGTACCAGCGTGCTCTTTCTCGTTATCAACTGGGCGGCTTGCCTTCTGGCGTGATCGACCATCTTCTTGGCCCTGGCTCCAGGTTTGTCTCTTTGTTGCTTCGCTTCGACCTTTGATATTTGGCTTCTCCTTGGAGTTTTTTTTTTTTTAGGTTGCGTGTCAATATTCTTTATCATTGGGTTTGGTTTGCGTAAACCCGGAGATGATTATAACCTAGACCAAGCCGAGAGCTCGCTGCTTTGTTGCTTTGATCTTTAGAAATGTTATGCAAACGCGTAGTAGTAGCCGATGTAATATTTGTTTCCAATTTGAATGTTTTTCAATTACTTTGTTTAGCACAATGCTTGTCAAATGGTGTTATAGTTAAGTAATTTTCTCTTTAGAATTGCCTATTTATTTCCGGGAGAACTATTGAATATGGGAATTTGTACTTAGGTAACTTAGCTCCCTGAAGTTCGATTTCTTGATGCAATTCGCAAGTGATTCTTCATAGAATTTCAAAATCATTTTTTGATTGATAACTGTCTTGCCTTTTATATTTCTCTTATAGGAAGAAAACAAACAAATATAATGATTTTGTATACAAGTTGAACATCCAAGGTGGATAAACTATCAGTACTGTTGTTATGATGTTATGTACTCTAGACATGTGGCAAATAATACGCATCCACCAACTTTGATTTAGTGTTGCATTTTGTAATGTTTGTACGAGTCCTGTAGTATTTATGGAGTCAAATAGTTTGTATTAGCAACAGTAAGGTCCCAACTTTTGAATTTTAAGGAAGCATGTTTAATTTGCTTGATCTTGCATTCTTGATTCAAGCATAAATTATCTAATATTTTCCTACCTAATAAAGCAATTATGAATTTTTTACATTTATTTATCTTTTAGAAGTGAATTAAGTTGGAAGGCAGTTGTATGCAGTTGGTTCTTCTTATTGTTATACAGTGCAGGGATTGAAGTGCTTGATCAGCGCTTTAAGTAGTTGACAAAAAATTATGCTTTGGAAAGAAAATCTGTTGATTTGGAAAGTATGAACCCTCAGTTGATTTGCTGTGTTTTGGAAAGAAAATCATGGTACATTCATTATTGGGGATTTATCTTAAGGTACTTGAGGAAATTACGTATATTCTGACAGTTTATTAAGCTTAAGAAACTTATTATGAACCATCTAGTTTGTGTCTAAATCTAGGAGGTTTTTTAATTTACCTTATATATTAGACATTCTAGACTGATGAGAACTCTTTCTTATGTTATATGCTAACCTTTCGGTTCTACCATGCTAATGATTCAATTTACAGCAGGAAATACAACAGATACATGTCCCTGTTTGTTTTATACCGACATATATTGGGTGTATTGTGGCATCAATCTTTCTTATTTACTATGTGATAAAAATTTTAACTTGTAAAATGTGGAGTAAGTATATAACCAATCTGGTTTGTTAAAACTATGACTGTATTCATGACCAGATAAAAAGATGGCTTTATTTCTGATTTGAACCAGTGCTAAATTTAATTTAATTTTTCCAATAGTAACAAACTAGACTAAGTGTACTTGTACCATGCTCACTTATGCAGCACGGTTTTTTTCTTCAACATTTGTCCTTTACTATTTTGATTTTATATACAGATTGTCAAAATTGTATCAGTATCGGGATCTAATGGTCAAACATTTAAATATCATTTATATTGGCACTGTTGATGAAATTAGAATTGTTAAGAAAAAGTTAATAAATAAAATAGTTTCTTATACGAGAGAAACAAGGATTTTCAATTGTCTATGGTTGTACCTTATATTTAATCAAATATCATAAATTTAAGAGCATATATTATAAATAATAAATAATAGAACTAATAAAGTTAGATAGCAATACATAATATAGTATCACAATATTAGTAATGGCATGTTATTATCATTGTAAGGTTAATAATATCATATTGTTATTATTTGAGAAATTCATATTTTAAAATGTTAGATTGTTAATAAATAATAATCATATCTATTAATATGGAAGATTAAATTAAAATGCATTATAATAAATAATAAAATCAAGATGCGAATAATAAAATCATATATCAATGATATTCATGCTGCTAAATATTATTTAGTAAAATTAAATTATTATTTGATATTTCATATTATGGGGGTTTTTGTTGTTATCTAAGTCACATACAAATTATGGTTATTGGATTTCTATCACAATCTGATATTAAACTTTCTCATTTACACTCAGCAAGAGAGATAGGGTTAGGTGCTTGGTCTAGTAGGTATTCACGAACTACTGGTCTTATGACAATCTTGAGTGATTGCTAGGTTGAAATATTTAAGTTAGATTTGTCTCTCTCCCTCTCCGACAGTTGGGATTGGCGAAAATTGACTAGATCTCCAAACCAAATCAATCTATTTTGGCCGAAGTTAAATCAATTTTGGCTGTTTTCACTTTCAGCTTGGCTTAATTTTGTGTATTTCCATCTATTTCCTTCCAGAATGTAACTCATTTTGATGTAGGAGCATCCAACAGCATGATTAATTTATGTTCTCCGATATGTCTATGACGAGAAAAAAATGAGACTATCAACCTCCTTTTGGGGTCGATCGAAACTCTAACAAATAAGATGATCAATCCGTAGACTTCTAACGCAATTGCAATCTATTTAGAGTCTGGATGAGAAAGAATAGACTTTCTAATAGCCGTCAAACTTTAGAATTGGTCTTTTAATATTTTCTTTTATTTGTTTTAAATTTTTAAGATTATTTTTTTTTCTAAAAGTTAATTTAAATTTTATTTTTTATTTTTTAAGAATTAGTTTTCTTTTCTAAAACTTAATTTAGATTTTTTTTAGGAATAATTTTTTTTTTCTGTTATAACTTTTTTTTATTTCTTAGTCTGTTTAAACAAGGATTAGTCTCTTGTAAAAAAGATGTTGAGTTTGATTTTGATTTGAATAGAATTCGTTTAAACCTAGAGACGGCTCCTTTTTGTTGGTGAATTTCCTTCTTCCTATGCAATCGGAATTTTCTCTCCTACGCCAGTTGGTATCAGAGTCTTAGATCCATGGATGATCATTGTGATCGTGATCATGGTTGTGAAAGACAGGTTCCGGCTGAGGAAATCTCGCACCAGGATCGAAGCGTATTGTATAAGCTCATTGAAGATCTACAGAGATAAGTAATGGAATTATTCCAGCGTCTAGCGGCGCAAGATCGTGAGGAACGTGGACGAGGTTGTGACAGGCAGGTTCCAGCTGAGAAAGTCTCATACTGTGATCGTAGTGCCCGAGATCTTAAAGGTCGTAAGTTCTTTTATTTTAATTTGGATAAAAAAATTTTTGAAAAAAATATAGACGACAAGATTGAAATAATCGGTGATTCAATTTACGATTAAGACAAGATCGAGTCAACTAGCGAGCTAGTATATGACGAAGTATTTTATGAGGATGATTATGAGATTTTGGTCATTCGTGATATTTCAGATGACGGATTATTTGAGGATGCAGTGCATATTCTATTAAAATTATAACAACCGCCTAGAGATTTGATCGAGTTAATGTTAAAGGATCTTTCTTTCATTCTATCACTTATGAGACGATTTTTGATTTATCGACACTTGAAGACTTTGGATATTGAAGATATTATCTTGAATTAGAGGACGAGTTCTTTTCAACCCGGGGCGTCTGATGCAGGAGCATCCAACAACATGATTAATTTATGTTCTCCGATACGCCTATGTTCCCCTTCGAGCTGTGACGAGAAGAAAACGAGATTATCAGCCTCCCTTTGCGGTCGATCGAGACTACTAACAAAGAAGATGATTAATCCGTAGACTCCTAACGCAGTTGCATTTTATTCAGAGTCTGGATGAGAAAGAATAAACTTTCTAATAGCCGTCAAAACTCTAGAATTGGTCTTTTAACATTTTCTTTTATTTGTTTTAAATTTTTAAGATTAGTTTTTTTTTTCTTCTAAAAGTTAGTTTAGATTTTATCTCCTAATTTTTAAGAATATTTTTTTTTCTAAACTTAGTTTAGATTTTTTTTTTTTAGGCTATTTAAACAAGGGTTATTCTTTTGTAAAAAGATATTGAGTTTGCTTTTGATTTGAATAAAATTTATTTTCGTTTAAATCTAGAGACGACTCCTCTTTGTTGGCGAATTTTCTTCTTCCTACGCTTTCTTTGTAACTTTTTTTTAACGTCGCATCTGGAGTTTTCTCCCCTGTGCCACATTTCTAGCTAATTTATCAATATTGATTAAGTCGATTCAACTTAGGTGATCCATATTGCTATAGGTTAATCTTGACAACTATGGTTTTATGCGCTTTAGCCTTCCCACATGAGATGAAACCACCTCAAATCCTCAGATGCATACTTTCTGCTCTTCCATTCATAAGAAAAAGAATGACTTGACTGTTAAAGGAATCAATCTTTTGAGATAGAATATTTTCTTTTATTGTACTAGTCTTCTTCAATAGTGATTTACATGATAAAGAATGAATAATGCAAGTGATCGAGTAGCAAAGAAAATTGGTACGTGGTCTGTTGACAATTAAATTCAGAAATTAATACTTATCCTTGATAAAATAATATCAACTTATTGTGCTTCTTCTTGTAAGTGAATAGTGAGAAATGATTACTTTGGGTGAAAGAATATTGGTGAAACCTTTTAATTTTTAGCAAAGTAATGAGGTGTTCTTTTGACTTTTGCAGATTGAACTATTAGCGAGGTTCACCGATGGGCCCCCAAGGTATCCTGTATCTCAATAGTGCTAAGTCTCATTAAGAAGGAAACATACTAATTGTCATTGTTCTATCAAGACTGTAATAATCATAATAGATGGAAAATCTCTAGCCCAAATTATGTCACCTTGAGGCTATCTGATAGATGTTTCCACTAAGACTTGTTTCGATATTGTCAAATAGGTTGATGATTGTTGTTACTTAGAGACAAACTACGAAGCAACAGAAAAGGAGGAGCTGAGGAACGAGTTTGATCAGTGAGTAGCTGTGAGAACTACGCATGTATAATCTATCAAATCAAGATCTGAATTCTCAGAGATAGGTAAAGCATGAACATCTAAGTAGAGAGAAATAGTGATTAAAAGCAGTCATGAGTCCTCCACATGAGCACTTCAACTAGCTAGGGACAAACCAGAAAAGATGGACGTGCTACTTAGCAGGAAACAACCAGAAAAGATGGACAAACCTGATATTTCTAAAATGTACGACCTATTACTGAAGCTCAAATCAATGTTATTTCATTATGGTTTTCTGGGTTTACAATCTAAATATGACAGGTCAAAGACGTCTGCCAATTTCTATTATGCCTTTTGGGGCTTAACTACAAGCTTGACAAGGGAAAAATAAGGTTATAAATCTCATTACCTATTCATTGCTTTTGTTCACTTATGAATATTTTCATTTGAATTTGATCGCTTTTATTAAATTTTTGACATTTTGTCCAAATAAAAGTATTGAATTCATTAGTTTGGTTTAACAATTTATCCAAAATGTTGTTTAAATTGTGGTTTTAAATGTTGAGCTATGTGAGTCGGCATAAATGAAATTTATTAGTCTTGTTCTACCTGCTTACCAACATAGGAAACAACTTTGAAATCGAAGGTTGTTGATATTGGTTAGATTCAACTTAATTAGCCGTGTGATTTATTTTTTACAAAAAATTGAAAATGTAAAAATTTAAATAGGAAACTACATACCTGGGATTAAAGATTAATGCATCATTTCACATACCTGGGTTTAAAGACTTGAAGCATCATTTTATGTCATGCTTTGACATGTATCAAAATGTGAAATATCAGTTAACAGTTCAGATGAGTTTTGTTTCTTTAATGCTTTTTCAATTTGTTTATTTACTTATACAAATAGAAGGTCATAGAAACTAGATAGTCCATTCAAATTAAAATTTATTGACACTCTATACTTTTTGACATGTACTAAAGAATGCTAATATAGATTCAAATTGGATAAAAAATTAAGACCCCAAGCATGATGATAAAAGACACACTTGTCATATAACAATTGTATTAAAACAAAATTAATTTATTAGATATATCTAGGATTTAGATTTGTGATATTTTTTATAGTAAAATAAAATAGAAAATATGGGATAAAATATAAATCCACTTAAAATTTTCTTTATTTAATCCTTTTTAATTTAGATTTTGACGAGAAAATATTCATTTTTATTCCAATTTAGGTGAAGATGAACTTCTTCTACTTAATCTATTTACTTATAAAATAAAACTATTGCCATTAATAATCAATTGAATTAGAATTTTAGAAAAAATAAAAAAATAATGCGCACTGAGGAGCGCAGAGTGTAGACATGGCATTATACTCAATGGAACAATCAACACAGGCAACATAAAATTTTATGCAATCATATAGAATCCTTTTCTTTTCATGTTTTTGTTGTCAAATAAACAATACTATAATTAGAATTTTATTGCAAAGGTAAATTTTTTTTGGAAAAGGCTAAAAAACGAGAATATCAATGGTAAATTTTTTTTTTGACAAGCCATAGTTTCTCCAAAAGATTAGTCTTTCGACAAAAACACAAGTGAAAAAAAAAACCAAAGCATTGAATTGTCCTGCACAGCTTGATTCATGGGTTGGAAACTTCCCCATTATTGCATTTCATGAACATGGACATGAATGTCTCAAATAGCCAACCATTTCTTGGATGCAATTATGTAACAAGAAAGGTATACAGATGCCTCAAGACCAGGGACCTGGAAGCCCTCTTCAAGGGATCCATTAGCAACGATCGCATCAGATGTTTGGGCCAGCACACGCTCGAACTCCTCAACGGTCAGAGCTGGGACCGAGGGACAACAACTCAGGATCTCCAACCCGATTGTTCAATGTGCCAATCCCTTTAACATCCATGCCAATGTGACTTACATGCTGCACATCCGTCGGGAGTCCAATCTCCATCTCCATCTTGTCCTCCCTCTCCAGAGCAAACAGCTGAGCAAAGCTCCTGATCAGCCTCTGCAGGGCTGCAGATATGTTTTGTCTCGGCAAAGGAGGAAACCCAAGTGAGTTCTTCATCCTCAATGCTTTCTATGATATATTCGTCTTCCCCTTGTAGGAAAAAATTTCCGTTAAACTCTGAAGGTTGATGCAATGTGAGGCTTGAGAACTTACTGTGCTATGGTTGAAAGGTAAGCTTCTTCTTCTGCTTTAATTGAAGTCAAGTATTGGCGTTTCCTTTAAATGGAGTAGAAGGTGATTAATGTAGAGTATGACAAGTAACAAAACCCTTTTGGAGAGAAACTGTGTGTTGATTGACTTCGTTTGCAAGTCTTCCCATCTCCATTTTGGATTGAATGAATTAGATCTGTGGTTGGTTGGTTGCTACCTACTACTTGTTACTGATAGCAGGGGCATTTGTGAGCTCAGTTGTGTTTCTGGTAAGCATCATGGTGCCGTAGATGTGTTGATGCCAGATAATAGACATAGGACTGTACTGCTATTTTAGATCCTTCATCAGATACACAGTGTTTTATCTTTTAAATTTAGAGTTCTTGTATTCATGAATCATTAAGTCACCATTAACGTGAGCTTTATTATCTGTAGGGGTAATCTAATCCTTTTACTTGCCTTAGAAGCAAATGAAGATTGAAGACTCCAAATCTTTAAGGTGCTATTCCACTTTTCTTTTCTCGCGTTAGGATTTAAAAAATAAAAAAAGAAATCACACAAAGGATGCATAAAATGACAAAAGATATATATAATTTTATTGTTCTTTTTTCTATCCCTCCTTTCTTTAGATTTTAAATGTATTTTCCTTAAATATCCACATAAGATGTGCATTTCAGTTTGAAGGTAGTTGGAACAAGTAGCGTCCAAATTTTTCAAGAATGAAACAGAGAGTATTACAGTAGTCTTAACATCCCAGAAGCAACATCGGAGCAGCATGAAATTTATGCAGCAACTTGAAAATGCTAACAATGAGGAATGGTGCATCAGTAAGAGCCTCTTATCCAATTCTAACTCGCCCTACTTATTATGGGCCTTTACATGGAGCAAATTAATCAGAGAGAGAGAGAGATCTAAGAGATGATGGAACTATGCACATGTCTAAATTAGCCTCACTAAAAAAATGTATGAGAGCTGTATACACTAAACTCCATGCTTCACTAGGGTCACAAGGCAGATATATTGGCATCAGTATCTTCATGTCCGACATTGATGAATCGTGACTGCCTCCTTCCTGTTGCTGCTGGAAATCTGAGCCTCTGACGACTTCTTTAGCTTTCCTGGACTAAGCCTCCTCTGGTTCTCTATTGGAAAAAGAAAAAAAAACAAACAATGAGAATGGACATGGAAGATTCTTGTTGAGCACGACATGGTCTTGAGAGAAAAATGGGAGCTTCATTACTCATGTTATTGATCGCACTGCGCATCATCATCAAGAACTCTTCCCAGTTGTATTCCCTCAGTTCTTGTTTCTCCTCTGCCAAGAGCTCAAAATTGGGTTCTCTCCCACACATAAAGGCTGCTCTGTGGGGAGGGATGAATGCATTGACAAAACGTCGGAACAATGTCGATAATGTGTCAACAGACAGGCGTGCATCCAATAGCACAATACCTGTCGTATAGTTGGGCAGCTTCTTCCTGAGATCCAACAATCCCCAAGTGTATTTGTTTCTTATCGACCTTTATTGCTGCCTGCCATTTCATATTTTAGAAATAACCCCCCTCATCATGCATGGTTCCTGATTTTCGTAGTGTATTCTCCTATGTCGCTTTTTATGTTTTATTTCTTTACCTGCAAACAGAAGCAAAAGTAAGTGATCATTGCCAAGCTATGCTTATCACATTCATTGGTATTCGGCTACATAACTTTTATCCCTCTACTTTTCTCAAAAACCACTAGCAATGTTCAAAATAACACAATATCAATGACAAAACAAATGATTCCTTTTAGTTTAGTTTCCTTGTACATAATTATTTGCTTTGCATTGACATATTGCACACACTGATTATGTTTAGTTTCTCAATAGAAGTCGGTTTTTTTTTTAGCAGCTAAACTCTAACGCCGGTTCCACTGATAGTTATTATCAATCATGCTAAAGGATTCTCCTTATTCATAGGTTCTCATGTTTAAAAGGTTTAGAAACATTTAGGTGTAAAGATGCACTTGGAAACTACAAACCTGAGCAATATGGATTTGGCTCTTCTTTTTGACATAATCATGGAAGATATCCATGGATCAAGTATGTATTTCAGACTTGCTTACCTGAAGAACAACACATGTTTTCATATAAAGCATTCACAAAATTATTTATAGTTAATAATGTTATAATAGGTCTCTCACAAGTGCCAAGAATAAGCTACTGGAATAATTGAAATAAGTATTGTCCAAGAAGGAAACCTATTGATCTAAACTCATTAAAATCCAATGTCCTAAAAAGTACAAAATGGTGTGCTTAAGGTTTATGCTTAAAAAATAATTAAAATAAGAAAAAATTTCTTGGCTAAAAGATGTGCAATGCCAAATAGAAGAAACATCAATATGCAATGTAGCCAACTACTTGAAGAACTAATAACATATTGGTCTCTGCAAGTGTTATCACATTGCAATAGGGTAGTGTGAACTACTGTTAATAAGAACCAACTGAATAAAGGATAAACATAACCACCATTACTATTATAAGCTGAGTTTAAGAACTCTTTGTTTTAAGAGTTCACAAAAAATTATAGACGATGAAAAATGCATTGCTACATTAATTTAGAAATAAAACCTACATAAATCTTTGAAATACTTTCATTGGACAGCATGATTGACACCGAGGTGTACATGTCTCCCAAAGTTTATTGCGTGAATGTCTAGTTGGCATATGTGATGAAGTTGCCTTCCAAAAGTACTGCAAAATTCAGTAAGCTAACAATGCATTTAGGTATGCTTAATGGCCATCAGTATCAGAAATCAATTACTTACTCCCGTTATTAAGAAACAGAATATCAATCAGTAACTACAAACTGATGGCATGAAACATGTAGATGTTGAATGAAAAATCAACACAGAGAGCACAAGTAGATTCTGTTTCTTTCGTAGATGTCTAAAATAATAACTCATAGATCTTTCATTCAGGCAACACAAAGTTAACAAAATAGGTGACTGGAATTTATACCAGCTTTTGAAGACTTGTCTTAACATGTCGACTGGAGTTTTCATCGGCAGTCGGTATCTCAATGTATTTAGGAACTACGACAGGCGAGGAACCTTTTCCTGCAAATTCACATTAGAACACTAAGCTATATAGTTACAAGCTCAAACACACAGACCAAAATTATCTATCTCCATTTAGAATCACTTGATTATTGTCTTATGAAATTCTCATTCTTTCGATACATTGATTGCCTTCTTTGCACTTTGAATGCTTACGATACATTTATCTGAACACAAGTACTAGAAAACAAACTTCTAAATTAAAAGTAAATTGAATTAGAAAATTATCTCTCGAGTCATACAAATAAAAAGAAAAGAAATTGTTATGAAGTAAAAATCTAAGAGAGTTGAAGCAAAAGACTAAAGAGAAGTACCAGAACAAAGCCCTAAATATCTTCTTCGCCTGATGCTAACCATGGCTTGCTGCTGCATGACACAGAAGAAGAACATTATTAAGAATTCACAATGAACAACAATGCCAGAAAGGTATATAGTTCCTGAAAAGCTTGATCCAGTCAAAAGGAATAGTAATGATGCAGCTAAAAGATTAAGAAAAAAACGAGACTCGCGTGCATTCTTTCGGCAACCATGATAAACGAACATTGGAACCTTTTCGATTTGTGAAGGATCACCACGAAATCAACAAGCAAGCCTCCAAAACCCATCAAATTCCTATCCTAAACACACAGTTAAAAGTAACAATCGGAGCTCACCAACCCACCACCCGAATCACCAAACCAGCAAGAACTGTCGAAGATACGATTCCCCAAACCCTTGATCCACCCACCCACCGGCCACCCACGAATTCAGGAGGCAGAAAACAACCCAAAAAGGTCCGAATCGCGTTCAAATATCTCGGCGAAATTCCACGCGCAAGCACAAAATTAATCATCCGGAAACATCGAAAACAACGAAATAATGAAAAAAAAAAGATAATCCTAGAAAGAACCTGAAGGAGTTCCCAACCCGCGCCGATGCCGGCGCCTGAGAAGGTCGTAAGGCGCGACCGTGCGGCTGCTGCTTCAAAGAGGCCCGGAGGAGACGACGACGAATAGAGGGGGGATTACAATTCCACCACCTCTCCCTTCTCTCTCTCCTCCTCCTCCTTCGATCCTTCTTCAAGTCTGTGGAGGGGCGTGAAGCATTGAAGCGATGGCGGAACGTATACCTTATGCGCCACCGCCCTTTCCATGCGCAAACACTAAAAAAAAAAATTATTTAGGAACAAAATTGTGTAAAAAAATATATTCATGATAAAATATCATAAAATTATTATTATATCATACATTTATGATAAAAAATAAATTCATCGCAAATCTCTACGATGATTTTTTTTTGCATTACAGATTTGATTTAATAATTTTATGTGACGAATAAATTTTTCGTCACAAATTTGTGATGATTTTTGGAACGAAAAAAATTTTCGTCGTAAAATTTAACGATGCCTTTTTTGGGACGAAAATATTTTCGTCGCAAAATTCATCCCAAAACTGTCCTTTTTTGTAGTGAAATGACCAAATCACCCTCAGGCTTTGCGTTTAAATCCGACAAGGAAACGAAGAAAGACTGATCCCGTAGTGGCAATTTGGTCATTTTGAAGAAGCTTAGGTTTGGTTGACGGAGGGAAGGGGTAATAGTTCTGGGCGGCAGCCAATCAGCCACCGACGAGGTAGCGGTGGTTGGATTTATTATAGCGAGATAGAAAATAAAAAAAATCATTTTAATGTATTTTTTTATAAAAAAAATAAAATTAATCGGTAGAGATTGGGCGGGCGTGAGGATAACGTCCGGTCTGTCCGACTAATTCTTTTCTATTAGCCTGCACACTCTAATCTTATCCTGCTTGGCAATGTGGCCCAGACCGTGAGGCATCGTTTCAAGTCTTCCTTCGCGGTTGGATCGGATTGATCGGTTCGATTAAACAATCCATTTTGGCTGCTTTGTTGGCGGAGTACTCTCACTAAATTGGATATCGACTTATAGGGGCGGAACAAGAAAATTTTGTTCGAAAGGGTTGATTTGGGTTGTCAGAAAAGAAGATCACGTGAAAGCTCAATTGAACTGTCGGAGACGAAGACTGGGGGTGCCCCCACAGTCAGGAACCGTCATACTAGACGATTCTGACGAACTCATAAGGGGCTAAAGCTCCTCTTAGCACTCCTTGTAGTTCCGCCACCATCGACTTGTGAATCTAAAATTCAAGTCATTTAATTTGTAAAAGAAAAGCTCGATATACGAATCTCCTATTAATATGGTGTTTCAGAGAAGAATTGAATTATATTGAGGTCAATTGTATATAATTTTATCCTATATTGTAAGAAATTATTTTCACAATTCGAATTCGTTGTTATGGTGAAGATTATAGAGCAGCGACTTAGCAGCTATAAACATTGTATGCGGTAGACCCAAACCTTTAATGTAGCATGTGAGGTAAGTGTCTTAGATCCACAAATTTGAGGAGCACCAATTTTTTTTTAAAATATTAACTAATATATGTTATATAGTTATGTTCATGCACATCTCATCATGGATATTACTTAATGGCTCACGAGTGAGATTGAAACTCACTATCCATTTATTTATATATAAATTAAACCCTTTTAATCTCACTTTTAAATATCATTCGGTAAAATTGGGAATACTCCAAAGGAGCATTTGGGCAAGCACTTCTCTTTCAACTTTAAGCATATTTTATATTTGTAGTTTGATTTTTCAATTCTTTAAAATTTTAAAATCAAATATTTCTTCTCTATTTTTATTATTTGTAGAAAATATTTAGATATCGTCAATAACAATTGTAGGTTATGTATTGTTATGATTGTACTTCAGTCATTAATTAGATTAAACTTTATTTCAATTGTAAAAAAAAAGGGAAAACAAACAAAGGATCTCGGTTGAAACATATTTACAACTTGCAAAAATAGCAAGGTTAACATAGTTGACTCTTTTGAGTTATGACCATTGTGATTAAATTTGTTTGGAAGTATATAGTCTAGTTCGATTAAAGTGGGTGTACTTGTAGCAATGATTTGGTGTTTTCTCATTTTACACACAATGACATGTGTACAAAATCTTCAAATTCTTTGTTTAAGCCCGTCATCATTTTTAAGATTAGATAAAAATATGATTATGATTTAGCATGATGGTATTTACATGTATTATGATTTGGTGAATATTTCCTACATTTAGATGTTGGAACTATTTTAATCTATGAACTATCAGTTTAACATTTAGGCTTTTAGCAAACATATCTCTTATAAAAAAATAATTATCTGGAGTAGGAAAAAGGAAGAAAAAACAAAAAGAAGAAGCTTTAATTCAAAGCCAAGCATAAAGTCTTAATAAATATTTCACTAACAATTAAAGAGCAGAGCAAACATAAATAGTAGAACAAGTGAATCGGGATGACACTAATAATAAGTTGAATGATCACAAACATAATGAACTTCACAATAAAAACCCAAACAATCTAAAAATGATAAAGGTGAAATCAATATGCCTGAAAATGACAGTGATGAAGATATAAATCAAAAGATCTTATTTCTTTTTAATATTGATGATCCAAGAAATTGAGATAAAATTCAAAATATTAGGGACTTTCTAGTTGAAAGAGGTTCTAGAAAAGATGATGGTATTTTGTTTCCTCTTGATAACACCGGAAGACACTTTAATCCATCACATTATAAGAGGCAATTGCCAAATGATGAGAAAAGTGACAGAAGATGGTTGGGTATTCTATTTTTATGGACAAGATCTTTTATTTTTGTTGTAAGTTATTCAAGACTCAAAGAACCATAATAAAAGACAATTGATGAAAATACGCAAGTAGCAATTAACAAGGAGAGAGAACATTGAAAATATGTATTAAAGAGAATAATTACAATTGTGTGAAGAAATGCAAAAAATAACTTGACACTTCGAGGAGATAATGAGAAGTTTTATATTGAGAATAATGGAATCTTTTTGCAGTTAATTGAAATGATTGTTGAATTTGATCCAATAATGGAGGAGCAACTTCGGCGTGTTTAAGAAAAACAAATTTATTACACTTATCTTGAGCCCAAAATTCAAAATGAATTGATACAGATATTGACGGCTGAAGTAAGAAGTTTAATTGTTGCAAAAATTAAACATATAAAGTATTTCACTGTCATACTTAATTGCACTCTAGATGCAAGTTGATCACGAGGAGCAGATGTCCCTTCTAATTAGATGTGTGGATGATTCAGAAAATGCAATAGCGATTGAGAAATTTTGGATTGAATTTTTGAATGTTAATGAAACTTCAGGGCTTGGGCTTTTTACGGAGCTTAAAAATATTTTGAGCAATCTCGAACTTGACATTGATAATATAAGAGGTCAAGGATATGACAATGGATTTAATATGAAAGGAAAACACAAGGGTGTACAGAGTAAATTACTTGAAATTAATCCTAGAGTTTTCTACATGTGGATGTCATAATCTTAATCTCACATTATGTGATATGGTGAAATATTGTCCTAAAGCAATATCCTTTTTCGGTATTATACAACGCATATATTTATTATTCTCTTCGTTTACCAAGCAGTGGTAAATCTTCAAAGATCATGTGCAAGGTCTTAGGGTTAATCCATTATCACAAACACGATAGGAAAGCCATGTTGAAAGCATGAAACTCATAAAAGATCATACTTCGAAAATACGAGATGCTTTAATTGATTTGACAAATATTTCTGATGACTCAAAAATAAAGAGTGAAGCTGAGGATTTGACATCATTTGAACTTGAGAATTTTGAGTTCGTGTCTAGAATGATAATTTGGTACAAATTGTTGTATGAGATTAACATTGTTAATAAGTTACTCCAAGTAGAAAATATGGATATTGATGTTGCTATTAGACCGTTAAAGAGACTTATTTCTTCTCTCCAAGAGTTTAGAGAATCTGGATTTGATCAAACATTGATTGAAACTGAACATATTGCAAGTGAAATGGGAATTGAACCTGCATTCGAAGAAAGAGACAATTTGATGAGATCAACAGTGAAGAGGTAACCCAATCTCCTAAAGAATCTATTCGAGTTAATTACTTCCTATTTATAGTTGATCAAGCTCTTTCTTTACTTCAAACTCGATTTGAACAATTTCAAAAATATGAGGAAACATTTGGGGTTTTGTTTAGTTTGGAGAGATTGAAGTCTATTGATGTTGATGGTCTCTTGCACTCAGGTGTCAATCTTCAAGATTCTTTAACATGATGGGCACTCTTATGTTGATGGATCAGATATATATCTAGAACTAAAGTTGTTAAGACACTCATTACCAAGAGAATCAAAAAGAGCGATTGATGTACTGGATTATTTGAAGAAAATGGATAGTTGTTATCCAAATGTTTATATCGCTTATTGAATTTTGCTGACTATACCAATTATAGTTGCATTTGCCAAAAGGAGTTTTTCCAAATTAAAATTGATCAAAACTTATCTTCGATCAATTATGTCGCAAGAAAGACTAAATGACTTGGCTATGTTATCTATCGAGAACAAAGTAGTTGAGAAAGTTGATTATGCAAACTTAATCAATACTTTCACTTCTAAATTTGCCAGGCGAGCAATATTCAAGTGACTATATATAGGTTCGGAACATGAATTTTATATTTTGTTTGGATTGTCTTGGCTTTATTAATATTTGTTTATGACATATTATTTTGGATGATATATTTTTTCTATCTTTTATTTCTAGAATTCATGTTACAAATACTCATAGATTTACGTTGATGAAAAATATATGAATATCAAGTTTTGAGGACACCATTTTTAGTGCTCACTCATGCCTCAAAATCACACTGCCTTTAATTGTTGTACATTCATCTATTTATTCAATGAAAATGTGAACAAGTCATTTAATAAAGAAAAATTATCTATCAGAGCCCTCATCTTAAGAGTTTTTGAATTTTTGATTGTGCTTTTGGAGTTTCAGGTCATTGCATATTACAAGCTTTGTCGGATTTTGTCAGTATTTTGGTTAAGGTTGCTCAATATTTTGGAAGAAGAGAAAGCTCGTTATTCGGTATTTTGTTTTCTTGAGCCGTATTGGGTTGCTTGTCTCTCTACTTGTGTTGTTTTTCTTATTTGCTAAAATGGCTGCCAGCAATTTTGAGTTTTGTGTTAAATTTACGGGGGGAAATTATTCAACATGGAATTTCAATTTTGATTATATGTTACTAGAAAAGAATTGTGGGGACATTGATCCAGTCCCTACAGATGCTACTCATTTTCGATTATAGGTTAAATTGGAATGTGAGATTGCAAATTATACACATGGGAATCTATCTATTTAGGAGTGTTATTCTGATTTTCTAAATTTATGAGCTGAATTTTTTGATATAGTTTGTACTAATGTGTCTATAGATTCTATAGCTAATGTATTGGTTGCACATGAGATTAGCAAGCATGATCAATTTTTTATGAAGCTTCGATCATATTTTGAAAATGCTCATTCTAATTTGATGAATCATCATCCTCCTCCTACCTAGGAAGTATGCTTTAGTGATTTGCTCCGTGAAGAGCAACACCTTCTTTCACAAACTACTATTGAACAAAAGAAAATGACTACAACACATATGACATTTTCAGTTCAAGCAAAAGGCAAGGGCGGAGATACGAGTAAGGTTCAATGTTTTAGTTGCATGAATTATGAGTATATTGCTGCAAATTGCACTAATTTTTTGTTTGTAATTATTGGAAAAAGCAGGAGCACATCATCAAAGAGTGTTCAATTCGTCCTCAAAATCGCAGACTAATGCTTTTCAAGCAAATGTTGGTAGCTCTTCAGACTAATGCTTTTCAAGCAAATGTTGGTAGCTCTTCTATTATACCAACTCAAACTAGTTTCTTGACAGTGTCAATAGTCAATCAAAATGCTCAAACTACTGTTCTTACTCCTGAAATGGTGCAAGAAATGATAATTTCAATGCTATCAGCTTTGGGGCTTCAAGGTAATGGCAATCCCTTATCGAAGTCTTCGCTTGTTGATTCTGCAGCATCAAATCACATGACTAGTTCAACTAATTTGCTAAAAAATATTCGCCCATATTATGGTTCAGAATATATTAAGGTTGCTAATGGAAATAATTTGCCTATTATTGTTGTTGGTGATATTACTCCAATTTTGAACAATGTTTTTGTCTCGCTTAGCCTTTCTGATAATCTTCTTTCAATTGGTCAATTCGTTGAAAATAATTATGATGTGCATTTTTCTTGTGATGATTGTCATGTGCAGGATCAGGTCTCGGGGATGGTGATTGTGAAGGGGCATAAAGTTGAGCATTTGTTTCCTTTACATATTTCTATTCATAGTCAGGTTTTTTTGTCTTGTTCTATTGAGAATAAAAGTGAGATGTGGCATAAACCTTTAGAGCACTCAAATTTTGTTGTATTGTCTCATTTATTGGGTAATAAAAATCAATTTTCAAATCCTTCCTTTGATTCCAAGCACCGAGATATTTCTACGTTTTTCATAGCCATTAACTCCTTAAGCTGGAGTGAATGAATTCAAAACTACGATAGATCTACCCTTATTAGTCGAAATATGCCTATCTTTTATACAATTCAGTTCGAAGGGAGTAATTGCTTGCTTAAGCGATCAACTCACCATCTATAGAAGTAAGGAGAATGGCTAATAGTTGCTCTTGATGGGATCTATATGCGAAAATACATACATGCACAGCGAAAAATACTCCAATCCCTCCAGAGATCCAAACGGATATGATATACTCGTTTGTTTAGAAATGCTACATTTGTTGCGTGAACAATATTCTTCCTACAATAACTTTGCTTTGACGGATCTCAACACGATCAGAATGGTCGCGCCTATTCGGTATCCACACGAACATGTTCTTCGTTTGTCGTACGAATGAAGCCGTCGGAGAAGAATAACCTTTGGTTGTGCTAGCAACCCTTTAAGGTAGTTTCAGCCAAGTAGAGAAGAAGAAGACAAAAGCAAGAGTAATACACGAAAATCTCATTGAAAATCTCATTTTCAAACCTTTTATATTCATCCAATGAATATCAAAGGTCTTTGCCTCTTGATCTTCTTTTCATCAATGCTCCATTAATCTCTATTAATGGGCATTAATCCTCCTTAGTTGGTTGAGTCTAATCCAATGAGTCTAATCTGGATTAGTCCAATGATCCAATGAATCTAACCCAATGATACAATCTAATCTGAACTCAGTTGAATTAACCCACTCAACTTAAGGTCCATTGTATTTTAGTCAAACTCAAATCAACATGTTCTCTATGTGCGTGACCCAAATGGTTCTTGCAACGTTGGCAATGTCTCTAAAATCATTTTAGATACATAAGCATGAGTGGCATCTAGCAATGCATCATTACTACCCAAGTAACAAGAATGTCGAGATCCGACTTAATCTTTCCGTATCTATTATCTCGTATGACTCAATCCTTCTATCCTCGATATCTAGATTGATCCATGAGGCATAGACCGTATCATCCTCTCATCAATCTTTGTGTTTCTTGATCTCTAAGTAGATACACTCAATCAAATGAGCTCAATATCTCATATTAACTTATTTGAGCATGACCATGCTTTTTTGTGTCCTACTTAATCAAGGGGCTCATATATATCACTTCCATCATATGCAAGGGATAAATCTCATCTACATCACTCACATCCCTTTGCATAATTTATTGCATACCCAGTGATCAACTTTATAGTCCACTCTGTTACATGTGACGTTTGCCGATACCAAAGTACTCAACTCCTCATGTAGGGAACCATAGTGACTTTAGGTTTAAGGACTATTCATACTAATAGTCACTATGAGAATGTTTATGATACTCATATAACGATCCATAAAACATTCTCATGGCGGATCAATTCAGTACATATTCTCTAATATATACCATTTTGTCAACCTGATATCTTATATCCATGACTTGTGAGATTAAGTCATCAATTGACCTACATGCTAGTCTCGACGCATTAATATTGCCCTTACATACTAATGCTCGACTAGGAATAATTAAGAGTGTTGGTACAAGGAGCACCAGAATCAAACTTATATTTTGATGTTGTCACAGGTTTAGAGTTAAGTCTTATTATTATCTGATGAATTAATCCAGTGTGTAGGATCTCAACTCTGAAAGCCCTAGTAGGTCTGAAGGACCCGATACTAGGCAAGGAAGTCTCGACAGATCATGGAACCAGACAGGAAGTCCAGATGGGTCAAGAGGACCTGACATCTGGCAGGAGAATTCGATAGGTCTTGAGGACCTGATATCAAATCAAGTGGAAGTTCTGGAAGGCCGATCCGATGTTGAGCAAAGTCCAAACAGGTCTGGAGGACCCGATGTTTGGTAGGTGAGTTGAGGTAAGCAAACTGGAGTTAGTGCAGTGAGGTCGTGTCCCAGTGGGACAAACCTTAGGCGCTGATCC
>JBBUKS010000017.1:7279459-7303989 GCA_038050645.1 Hedychium gardnerianum
GACCAAGGTGACTTGAATACCTCAAGTCGAAGGAAACTTACACTCGAGCTGCAATAAGAACTTCACAGACATATCTATATATGTAGAGAACCATATGAAGTCTTACAGCAGGTCCCTCCAATGAACTAGTTATCATAACTAGAATCTGTTAGTGCAGGGAGTACCAGAATTAAACCTATATTTTGATGTTGTTAAAGGTTCAAAGTTAAGTTTTATTATTATCTGATAAACTAATCCAGTGTGCAGGATCACAATTCTGAAAGCCCTAGTAGGTCTGGAGGATCCGATACTAGGAAAAGGAAGTCTCGGCATATTGTGGAAACTAGGCAGGAAGTCCAGATGGGTTAAGAGGACTTGACATCTAGCAGGAGGATTCAATAGGTCTGGAGGACCCAATATCGAATCAAGTGAAAGACCTGGAAAGCTGATCCGATGCTGAGTAAAGTCCAAACAGGTATGGAAGACTTGATGTTTGGCAGGTGAGTTGAGGTGAGCAAACTGGAGTTAGTGCAGTGAGACCATGTCCTAATGAGGACAATTATTAGGCATAGATCCAACTGAAGAAACCAATGGAGGTTTCTAAATTGAGATCAAATAGGCCCAACTATCTTATTCATGCATTACTTTATTTGACTAACTCTGTTTTGCAGGATTCCTACTATATAGTCCGTGCTAACTTTGTTTTGCAAGTAAACAAAGTTCTGAGATTATTTGGTTTAGTCGACCGAACATGGGGATCCGTCGACCGAACAAGTCAATATGGCACAACATGGAAGAGTTTGAAAAGTTGGAAATTCAGTGGGATCAATCGACGGATAAAAGGTATCAGTCGACCGATCCAAGACACCGTGGAAAATGATCAGATCGAAGTTCGGCGCAAATGGAAGCCACTGGATCAGTCGACGGATAAAGGTTATTCGTCGACTGATCAAATATGGTAACAAACAGAGATCATATCAAATCAGTGCAAAAATGATAAACGCAAGGATCCATCGACTGATCAGCTAGATCAGTCGATCGATAATCTATGATTTTCAGGATTGAGCAGATCAGATCAGAGCAAAGAAGGAAAGCCGCGGGGTTCAATCGATGGATTGGAGGACCAGTCGACCGAAATAATTAGTTGACTGATCTATTTTTCAGTCGACGGAACGAAACCTATAAAAGAAGCCCTCGGGGTCCAAGCCAGTGAGTAACGGCTGCTTGGTTAGACCAAGGAATATAACTCGTTCTGGTCTTACAAAATTGATGATGTCTGAATATATCAATTCGTTGACCAGGGAAGATTTCAATACATTTATAATTACACATTTAGATATGCTCATTAGTTGTGATCTAATCACAAGTTCTCTCATGCTATAAATCATATTGCGGACATTTAGTAAATGAGTTTAAGACCAAATTCAAACACATAAAGAATATGCACTCGGATAGTGAATCTATATTTATCATATAAATAGTACAAGTCATAAGGCGATTGCTAGAAGACCAAGGGTTTGACCAACGGTAAATTGAGGTAAGCTCTTGGAGTTGAGTGGTTCTTCCGAAAGAAAGAATGTGTAAGGACGAATCCTCCTTGTGGGCACATCCTTAGGCATCGATCCGATTAAGGGATTCACTCGAATTGCAAAGTCAAGATCGGACTGTCAGAGGACTATCAAATTGAAATCATGTTATATTTCTATTTTCTGTGCTAACCCTTATTTTGTAGGATCGATAGATCGATCAGCCGGATTGGTAGACAAAACAAGATCGATAAATTTATCTACTGGATCGGTAGACCGATGCTGATGTGTCAGCCAAGTCTCTCAATGTGCTGGCGTGACATTCGACGTGGACTGGTTGAGTCTCGAATTGCTGATGTGGCATAGGATAAGGCTAACTTGGCTGACATGGCAAAGGGATAAACGTTGACCTGCTGACGTGGTAGAGGGACCGGTCAAAGATAAGGACCAAGCTGCTGAAGTGGCAGAAAAGCATCATCGATAAACTGACGTGGTGGAACGTGAGTGGCAAAGGCTAGATCGATAGACTAATCCTTGGCCGGCTATGAACCAAGTAAAAAATGAAAGGTGTCTTTGTGTTTGTTTCTATTTTTGCTGCTATCTCTTAAAAAGACACGAGTTTTCAAAAAACGTAAAAAAAAACAACACATGTTATTCAACCCTCCCCTCTAGCGTTTTTCGATCCTACACCTAGTATATAACTTAGATTTTGAGTTTTTCTCATTATCTGCAAAGAACTTGAATAACGCAAATAACAATAGAATCTTATGGTTTTTCGAGCTAAAAAATCATGTGCATAAATCAAGTTTTATGATATCAATCGATTGGTGATGTTCATCAATCGATTGATAAACACAAATTTGGACACAGAATGCTCCCAAGTCGATTGGGTAGCTCTATTGGTGATGCAGAATCAGCTTTAGAAGACCTCTCAACCTTCAATAAGTCATAACTTTTGACTCGGAACTCAGAATCAGACTTTGTTTGTGCTCACATGTGCAAAATTTAGAGATTTACATTTATTATGGGAGAATCCACAATCGCCAAGTTTCGGGCCCAAAAAGCACTGTTTAGGCCCTATTAGGAGGCTCTGAACATAGTCTTTACTATTTTTAGTAATTTTTACTTTTATGGTATTTAGAGTATTTTTAGTATTTATGGTATTTATGGATTAGGGTTGGTTTATACAAGCATCATATTAGCTGTTTGAGGGATTATCTTCTATTTTCAATAATATTTCATTTTTTGGTAAAACCTAGAGAACGGCAAGTTTCTCTTTGTTTTCGGTGATTTCTCTTCTTGCTTTCTCCTCAATTCTCCCTTCTCGATAGCCCATAGGATAATCGTTATCCTACCCGACATCAACTGATGGTCACCAATCGACTGCCATAAAGACCAATCGATTAGAATGTCCAAAACCACGAAAAAAATAGTCCGGAGTCGATTGCGCAAATCAATTGGTGTTCACCAATCGATTACCATGAGGTCCAATCGACTTGTAAACCTGGGATCGTGCATAGAAGGTCTCCAAGTCGATTAGGCAGATCGACTGGTGTTCACCAATCGATTTTCATGAGGACCAATTGACTGGCCAACTTGGAGTCGAACACAAAAGGTTGTGAAATCGATTGGGAAGTTCGACTGGTGTTCACCTGTCAATTGGTTCAATCGACTGATGTTCATAAGGTTGTCCACAGAAGGTTTCCGAATTGATCGGTGGGATCGATTGGTGTTAACCAATCGATTGTTGTGAGGCGCTAATCGATTGGCGTGTCCTTGAAATGGCACATAAGGCGTATCAATCGATTGTGGCTTGAAGGCAATTGATTGATAAGAGTATCAATCGACTGGTAGCAGATACCAATCAATTGATCATTGATTAGCTGCATTTTTAGCAAAGTTTTCTTGTATTCTTCTTCGTTCTTGCTACTTAGTCAAGCCAATACTATCGCCAACGCGAGAACTACTAGGAAGGCTAAGGGTATTTGCATAGATAAATGTATATCAATGCTAACGATGGTTAGCCCAAAGGAAAGTCATTATTTATGTCGGATGTATGTTTAAGGAAGGTCACAAGTCTAGTTTAGTTACTAAGTCATGCGCATAGTGTGTCGGCCCAAAAAAAGACGCACTATATGGCCAATTAGAAGTGTTGTGAGTGATGCTTGAAGACATATGTTAACTAAGGAAGCTCATATATAAAGTTAATCATGCACATGACATGTCAACCCAAAGGAAAACGCATTGTGTGACAAATGAAGGTAATTATGAGTTGTTTGGAGTGTGTCGCTAACAAATTGCATTTAGTCCAAAGTCTTAATGTAATATTACACTAGATATCTCATTTAATGCTCGTAAAGTTGTATATTTTGTTTGTTGTATTATGTTATTATACAATTATAAAGATACATATTTTGTTTAGAAAATTAAATTATGTTCTTTGTTTTTATTTATACAATGCTCTCAATGTTTGTTAATATGAACAGCTACTTAAGTGGTAACAGTTGATTCTACTAACAACAATAGTGGAACAACCAACTAATGCAATGTCGAGCAATAACAGTAAATAAGCTAAAAGAAAGCTATAAAATGAAAAGTTGATGGAAAATTAAAGACTAAAATTCCCAACAATATTCTTAAACAAATTTAGAGCTCCTTTTCCTTTGTGATCCTTTCTTTAGCTTTCCATTGTGCTTCATTGTAAAACATCCATGTGCATTATAAGAGGTTTTTCAACCTTTAAAAATTGACCGGAAAGGATAAAACTAATTATTGTTTAGGGGTGATCTACATGAAGGATCAATAGATTGTGATTGATAGCCTACGGATTGTTGAACCACATTCTTGAAGGATCAATAGATTGTGGATTTATTTAACAAGTGTTTGTAAGTTTATTTCTACCACAAGTAGGCAACATCAAATTTTTAAAAATTATTCTAAAATAATTTTTTTAATTAATTTTTAATCATGGTGGCAAAAGACGAAATGCTCGTCCCCAGCGTTCCTGCCAACTCGTTCCAGGACCAACATAGAAAAGATAAATCATGAGGACTAATCTAGCTAGCCTAAACAATGACCAGTACATAAAAAAAAATCTGATTATTAATCAGAATGTAATCCTCAAACTTCATAATAATAACACCCCTGCATTAGCCATCATATTTCTTATTAACACATGCACATTACGTGTAAATAAAGTCACTTGTAAATAAATTAATCATAGTAGCAAAAGACGAATCGCTCGCCCCCAACGCCCCCGCCAGCCCGTCCCAAGACCAACACGGAAAAGATAAATCACGAGAGCTATTCTAACTAATCCGAACAATGACTAGTGCATAAAGGACAAAATAAATTAATCATGTTTCTTAGTATACATGTATTTCCCCTGATTGATTCACATGATTGTTTCACACTTAGTATATATGCATGAATGGTACTAAATCCATCTAGATGCAACCCATCATTACTTTTAACTTAACTAGGCATTTTAGCAAATCACTTATATTTATGTGTAAATGATCAGATCTAGATACAGTGTTTTATTTCTAAGCCCTAGTCTCTCTTTGTCGTCGACTCCAAAACCACACCTTTACCCGTCAGTCTAGTAGGACATTATGATTCCTCCACAGTTGTGTTTGTCACATGGAGGACGAATTGCAGAAAATGGTATCTGACTTATCATCTTGCTTGCATAGGCAATTCAGAAATTAAAATAAGTTGGGTAAATGTTAGACGAAGGCAAAAAAATCCAGATAAATCTTATGACATAATAGTTCACTTGTGCAAAACATCCTAAAGTTCAGGATCATCAACCACAAGTCTGTTCACAGATAATCGAACAGAAATACTTCAAACTTAAAAGTACAATAGCAAATAAGAGTAACCCATTGAAGCAACTATTTAAAGCAGCATCAATCATGTAGCATCAGATTTAATCTTCGGTGGCAATCAGCAGTAGCACACAGGATGTTCTTAATCAGATCTCCCCTGCAAGAATCAATACTAGAAAGGATAACCAAATATTCCAGGCAAATGGTGTAAACTTAATTAGTATACGACAACTAATTATACCACGGGAGAACGAGATCGAGATAAGCTTCTGCTCCTGCTACGACTGAGTTTGTCAGGGCTTTTGCTTACAGGTTTGTCATTCACAGGCTATACACAACTTTAGTTAAACATTTACCAGTAGGAATTGAAAAGGTACCATACCAAAATTTGAACTTACAGAAGTAACTGGTGATCGTGATCTTAATGGAGATCTGCAAAAAGTTTCAGAAAACTGAATTCAATATCCACTTTTATCCAAAATACACACGCCCCTTCAGCGTCAGAATACATTCCGGAAGGAGAACAGAGGAGCTCAAACTTTTCTAAAATAATTTAATGCATACTTAAAAACTCAGGTACATAAGATAGCGAAAAAAAAAATAAACAGGTATCTATGCAAATAAGGATAATCCTATGTAGTATTGGAAGGATCATTTGTTGTACCCAGGAATCTACATCCAGAATCTTGTATGCAGCTTATAATACTGAGAAAATGATGAAGAACGTGTGGAAAAAGTTGTTCCTAGCACTTGTCCTGTGAGGGCAAAATCCACTTAGCTTATAGAGCAATCCAGCCTGGTATTGCACCATTCCTTTCTGCCCCAAACCCACTTATCAGAAAAGGCCATCATTAGTGGTAAAGATCAAGATGTTCTGCAGGTTTCATAAACTGTTCGTCTATGAAACAGCATACCTCAATACCAAAATAGTTGCATGCATTTGCACCAAATCCAATCAGATCCTAATATCCAATCCAGAGATCCCGCTTAAGCCCCAATCTAAAGAACAAACAAGATAACTTTCAAATGGCAATGAAATAGCTGTGCAACATGCACAGACATCACGACAACTGACTCAAAAGGGTCAAAAGTTAGAATCTAGTATTAACTTTCATTATTAAACATCTCTTTAATCAAGTGTTTTAAACTACAAAATAGAAGATGACAATCGAAGCAATCAACATCCTTGACATGGAAGAAAATGGTTGGACAATATGCACCATTTACAAATAGATTCATTACAGAGCATGAAATTTTAACAGGAATTATAAGAGAACATGACACTCCAGCAACCACAATTGATTCAAGGATGAGAAGAAAAAAAGTTTCAAACTCTTTTCACTATTTTTCTCTTTCCGCTATAAATTTTTATCAGTAATGTATGCTAAAAAGATAAATTCTACAAAAAAATGAACAATGTTCAATAAAACTTACCAAGGAATTTATATTTTTAAAACTAAAACAAAAACATAACATACTACTTTCTAATGGAACCAGTAAGGACTAAAACAATGTTACACAGCAGGAAACAAACATGAATACAAAGTCAGATGATGATTCACAATCAGAATACTGGCTGGCCCAAAACAAATATCCCATCTCTAATCATTAAAACAGTTAACGAAAGATGTAAAACCACCTCATTTCTGTTGCTGGTAAGGTAAATAGGATATTGGCAGGTGTGCAAAAATTGCTCCATTTTGAATTAAATCTGTTCTAGTGAGTTTAGTAAAATGTAGTTTTTCTCAAATTTTCATAAGATTGAGTTTTTTTGTGCAGTTTAGTTTGTTCCAACATAAATGTTCTCCAAAAAAAGGTACACACTCAAGCATATCACCTATATATTATCTATAATACAAAGTACATATACACTAGGGCTTGCATTGTATTGTTTAAACTAACTCAAGGCAAAATTATTGACCACATGAAGGCCAAAGTCAAAGGCATGGACTCACAATGCTAAAGTCCCAGATTTAACAGGTCCTAACTCAACCAGTATTCTTCCTGATTATGTTACATCTACCTCGTACTCCATGCATGTGTTCAGTGCAAAAACAGAGATAGCCCTTTCCTAACTTGCAATCCTTTGGCTTGTAGACCTCACACCCAAAAGATATAGTTTTGTACTATATGTTTGTCTGAATTCATATATACCAATGCAAGAACCTGATAAACTGAACCATGATAAATAATTATCAGACTCTAAGCAAATGATAGATTGTCCATTTGTAGAGTCATGTTCACAAATGTAAAATTATCACTTATACCTTGATACTGACTGGCCTTTAGATGCTGAACGAGAACGAGGAGATGCAGATCTTGATAGAGATTTAGATAGGGAATGGCGTGATGTCTTTGCCTTTGGAGATTTGCTGCTTGACAATTTTAAATGAATCAGTTCAGTCACATTGTGACCACAACCAAGCGAGTAAAACAATATGAAACCTTCGGCTTCGGCTGCGACTCCTACTACGAGCTGGAGTTGGGCTTCTTGAAAAAGAACGGCTACGACTACGACTCCTAGACAAGCTTCTCTTGGAATCATACTCCTTTACCTAGTAAAAGAATGATAGGAAAGTTCTAAGAAGATCCTTCGACATGCCATATGGACAGAAGATGTTATGGTCAAATATAATATTACTCTTATATATGCTCGTGAAAATGCATTCCTGAACTCAGAATCATCAAGCTTCCTGATCTGCAAACATCAATTACTATTTGGCTTAAGAGGTAAATCAAACTTAAATAATAAATTAGTGAGTAAATATGTCAAGAGATGCTCAGAGATGTTTTATATCTCAAAAGAAACCATTAACTTGAGCATAGAAACTAACCGCATATTTCATATCATCATAATTCGTATAATCTACAATCCCAACAGTACCTGCAAACACAAATAAATGAAACTTGGAGAATGTCTATTTTAATAAATCGGGCATGAAAACCTGTACTTAAAACAAGCCAAAAAATAATTAGTGTCTAACCAATGTAAAATTGGTTAAACAAAAATGTGATTGATGACACAATGAAATCTAATATGTAGAGTTAGCCATGATATTTGCAAAATTCTCAAACCAATATACAAAGGCTGGAGATTTGCAAAATGACCAGTGTCATGAAGCATTTGTACAGGCAGTACTGGACTCCAGATTACATATTGAGGGGGGCAAATTACATTTATACTTGTTTTAGGTGGCAAACATTAAAAGAAGCTCAATTAAATGATATCCAATAAAATTACCCAAACATGAACAAAAAGGCAAGTCAATAGGCCTTTTATTTATCCCAGGTGATGAAAGATGAATAGTGCATCATATATTAACACACCAAGGAAAATCAAATGGCTTGCTTACATGGAATCATTCTGAAGTGAGCCGTAATGATCAAAAAGTTCACATTTGACAGAGGACACAAGAGAGATCATAGTAGGTTATGCAAAAAACAGCCTATTTTGTTCACATGAATAACACCAAACATATCTTACAGAACTTCATTTATGAAAATCGTATTTTATTGAACTGGAAAAAAAAACTAATGCATAGAAAATAGATTAGAAAAAACCACTTCATTGTAAAAGAAAAAAAATGGACAATAGATTACTAGCACTGCTAGATGAACCATAGTAATGTTCTAGATAATTCATCCTTAGTGCATGTTATTTACAGAAAATGTGTTAATTAATGGATGTAACAAAGGTTCAGGAGTTTCTAACCTTGATAAAAACAATGCTATTTAAATATTATAACGGTGTTTCGACATATTGTGCCGGTAGAGAATTGGAGGGGAAAGATGAAGGAAATGGGGGAAAAAATGAGAACACAATTATATATCTAATTTTGGATTTTATACCTCATCTAAATTGTTACAATTTTAACATAGTATTGTGTAGACAAAAGCTACAAAAAAATAACAAACATTATTTTAATTTATCTTTATGCATTTTATAGCATGCCAAGTGATGTCAAATGTCATCAATATGTATGAATACTTATCCATTATCCGCATAATTGACACTATGATAAAAAAAATAGATTACATACGTCAAGTAATATCAAGTTTCAATAATGTATTGAAATAATAGTTTTTTCAACCGTGCCACTCGGCACGGTACAAGATTTAAAATATGGATGTATCTAAATTAAATTTGAAGCTTGAATTGTAGAGAACTAAAAATTTAAAAATGAGTATAACAAAGATGGAGTATATGTTCCAGTAGCAATAAAAAAAATTGATAGAAGTCACTAATGTGTTGTAGTATTGCTTGGCTCATGGATCAAATTAAAAGTGAACTTCTGCTAATGCTTCCAACAAGTGATACAAGCCTTTATTCCATCCATATTGACAAAGACAAATTCTAACAATCAAGAAGGGCAAGTGAGCTACGAGTATTCTACTTTTATTCTTCTTCCCTTCCTCCTCTCCTTGTTGTGTTGCATGATCCCTCAATTACCCCTTGTTAAACCTTCTAATAATCACATGAGGGTCACTTTGTGCAATCATATCTCAAGAAATCCATTGGGCTCTCCACCATTTGTTGGTTAACATCATTTTATCGCTCTATCATTGCTCGATCACATGTAGACGAAAGGAATTACAATTTTATAATGTAGATTTGTATTATTATAACTATAAATTACATTGAGTAATATCCTTTCTCATGTTGTTTCTAGGTAAATATAAGCTTAAATATACTTCTTGCTTTTGTAGCTAAATAGGATATAGTTTATTGATATGGACGAGCATCAATAACATTTAGTTTGGATAAAGACCAAACTCAATATTTAGATCAAGAGTTTAATGCTTCTATAGGTTCCATGATATCCTAAAGGAAGTATTCTTGGCCTAACCTCACTATTGATACAAACAAGGAATCAACAGTTCAAAAAGTTTTGGACAAAAAAGGAATTGATTTGAATTTCAAATTGTAAATGAATTTGGTAGGTTCAATTTTAGATATCTTTTAATTTGGGTAGAGTTTAACGGGTGTTTTTTAGTATGGTAGAAATCCTTTAAGTTAGGCTTAATTATATTTCCAAATGAGTGATATTTCTTTCCTTGTTTAGTTGAGATATTGAATCTATAAATTATATCTCTATGCAATAACATAAGATTTTATTAATGAAATATTCTTATTTTCAATCTTTGCGTACAATTATCTCTCTTTGTCTGAGATAGCTACCCCTTTGCATCATCAATTTAATCTTAATGTTCTATGCAATTTTCAGGTATAATTTGGTGTTGTATCAATTGGTATTAAAATTTCCTAACTTGGTTTTTGTTAACCCTTGTTGGATCAATCTAGGTGCTAGAGGAGGGAATAGCCTCAAATTGTAATTGCACATTTTAATTTAATGTTAAAGTTAATTGTGCAATGAAATATAAAAATAACAATTAAAGACTCAAGAAATGCTAACAAATCAATTTTACCTAGGATTAGAACACTGATTGGCCTACGACTCGTTAGTGACTCACTCCTCAAATACCATTATCTATTCTCATCCTTGGGCCTTTTCATATACAGAGAAACCTCTTACCATTCTTCTTCTTACAAAAGTGATAGCAATAAGCACAAGTAATAATGAAACAAGTATGAAAGTAGAAACCTGAAGTTTCACAATGAAAATTAAAAATATAAAAACTAGAGAAGAGAGTTTTGGATATTAAGTATAAGCACTTTTAATTATTTCCATTAGCTCCTTTGGTCTCATATTTATAGCTTTCAACTCAGCTTCACTTATGCCTGAAAACACATTCCGCAAGAAAAAATCAACTCTTTAACCCAGTTCGCATCTGCCTTCTGCACATAAACGGATAGTAGAGTATCACTTAACACATAAGCCACTATATCATGTAAACCAACTGACTAAACAATTATAAGCCAACTGGCAGTAGCAATCTTATTGTCAAGAAATCAATCAGTTATCCAGTCATCTGTCCAATAAACTTATCCCAGTCGATTGTCCACTAAATTGAATTCATTCCATTACATTACAGAGTCAACTCTGTCCCAAACAGAAATATTTTATTCACTACAGATCATCCTAACTCGATTCCCTAGTCGACTCACACTTAAGTCAACTAAATCCAACCTTCAATCAACTAGATCATTGACTACAACCAATTCTAAGTCAAGTCTTTATCCATGTCAAATTCTTTTTGCATCCCAAATTACAGGTTCGCTCCACTCTCACAACTCATCAGGACTATCTACCAAGAAATCTTACTTGCATGTCTTCCTTACTAAGAGACCTCACCTTCAGACCACGCCTTCAGGTGGTCCTTATTTGTCAGCTATATAGTAAACTTTGACCTACTAGTCTTTCATTTGCCAAACATCTAATCACTTGTTATCTGCTTGGATTTCCATCTCACATATTCAATCATCTACCAACTTGGACTTCTCTAGTTGCTAAGTGTTCGGTCACCTTAACCGGCTTGTACTTCATCCATTACACCTACAATAACTTTGTCAAGTAGACTACACTTGTAATCACAATATAAGTCTAACTTAAACCTTTGTCCAAGTGTAATCTCTTCCATGTCACGCCACCACCTGACATGCATGCCTTGTCACCACTCAACCACCATCACACCTTCAAATTCATCTGTATAGAACCATCCATATTTGCTGCAACCTTACTAACACACTCACCTATTCTGGCCGATCCAAGATTCATTCTATTGCCACATCACCTTGCTGCTCATCTACCACAGAATAGGTTGTCTTTCTGGGCAGATTGCAGCTCTATGCACACGACTGGCTTGACGAAAATTAAAGCCCATGATTTGTGCAACGACCTTAGGTTGATCATCCTGCACCAGCCGCTCGACATCCGAGTTAGCTCCCTCTGAAATCAATGTTACTCTCATGAAATAAAATCTCAAGTCGTTTCGCCCGATACGGACGAAACATCTCGTTCCGCCCACGGACCGGCACCGGCACAACGTCCGGACGCTTCGCACGAGCCCGGGCGAAGCGTCTGGACTCATCGACAGGCGCGCGCGTGCTCGCGGTCATCACGGAACAGAGGTAGAAGGAGGTGATCTTTAACTTAGGCTTTAATAAATAACTTAGTTTAATAATTTTAATCTACTCTTAATTATGATTGAGATAATTTAAATAGACTTAATTAAAACCTAATAAAATTATCCCATTAATATAATATAATATATATATATATATATTTTTTATTTTAAAATATTTAAATTAAATTTTTTATTTGTAGTTAATATATTTTATATTTAAAACATACCGAAACTATATCGGCATGACATGATACATTACCGAGGTCTGAGACCAAAATCTTGGCACGGCTTGAGATTTTAAACCATGGTTATTCCTCTGCCTTATTTAGGCATATGAAGTTTAGCTAATTTGTAAAATTATAAATTAGCCTCTATTTTGGAAAGTGAGGAAAAAAAACAGCAGAGAAAGAAAGAAAAAATAGACCTTTTTTAATGGAAGAGAAAGTTACTGAGGTTATCTTGGATCAGGTTGCTACAGCAGCAAACATGCTTAAATTCGGCTTAAGGAGTTGTAAAACTACAAGAGGAATTACCAATTTCTATTCATGAGGCTACAACTTCAACATCGCGGTTCGCTTTGGTTTAATCGATGACTCTCTCTTTGAAAATTACTTTCGATTATTTAGTTGATAAATTTAAATGGTGGCCAAAGCATATTCAAGTTAAAAGGACGTGCACCACCAAGTAAAAAATCTTAGTGGTGTAACGAGAAAATATAGAAAAAATGAAGGAAAATAAAGAAAACTAAAAAGTATGTAGTAGCCAAGAAAGTGGTGAACAAAAACAAGAATAAAACTTTCGAACACTTATATCGACAATTGGATACAAAAAAGGAGAAAAGGACATCAATAAAATATCTAAAGCGAAAAAGAGAGACAATAAATCTGACCCAAATAAGTTATATTAAAGATGAATGTAATAAGGTTCTAGTGAATGATGACAAAATAAAAAGGTAATGAAAGTATTTTCATAAACTTTTTAATGAAGGTTTAAGTAATTTAAGTAAGTCGGAAAGTATAAAAATTTAAATTTTTATAGTAGAATTCAACTTCAAATATAGACCAAGCTAATGGGATACACAAGTAAAAAGTAAATGGACCAAATGAGATTATAATAGAGGTATGGAAGTGCCTAGGAAAGTAGGGTATTGAATGACTTACGAAATTATGCAACCTAATATTAAAAATGAAAAAATATATCTAATCAGTAGTGGAGAGTCCGTACTTAGTTCCCTTTGATAAAAACAAAGGACATGTACACAATTATGCAAATTTCAAGGACATTAAACTAATAAGTCATACAATAAGACTTTGGGAAAAAGTGACAAACAAGAAAAAGAAAACTACAAAGACTGAAAATAAATTTGAATTCATGTATGAAAGGTCGACAATAAAAATTATACATCTTGTTGACCTATAAGAAGTTTATAACAGAGACATGAGAGAAATTATGTAAAAAATTCTAAAAAAGAAAGATGTTAGTATAACGTATATTGAAATAATTAAGGAGAATGTAATGACAAGAGTGAAGAATCTAAATAAATTAATTGAACCATTTTCTATAAAAATAGAGTTATATAAGGATTATCTTTAAGTCTTTATCTTTCTATACTAATTATAAATGAACTCATGAACACATCCACGATCAATAAATACTCCAATTAGGAAATGTGAAACTATAACAAATGCACACATTAAATGAGGAAGAAGAAGACAAAGAAGACTTAGTTAGCAACAAAATAACATGATAAAATTTATTTAAATATAGATGATGAAATAATAGGATATAGAGCCCAATAATGTAGGAAGATTCATATAGTCAATCTCACCTAGTGAAATAAAGCTTGATTGTTGTTGTAGTAGTTTGTAAATTTAAATATTTTATATTTAGTTAGCTTTTTCACTTTTTAGATATCATTTAAGTTGTTTATCAAAAAAGAACACCATTAGTGTCCATTATTTGCATTTTAATTTGTTTAATATTCATCATATTTTCATGCATTGCATTGAATTTATTGCATTCCTTTATTTTGTAAGCACCATTACTTGACATCATCCTAAAACCACCTGAACATTCACAAAATCCATAAAGCCGACAACCTATGGAAGATGAACTTTAAAAACTAAATCAGATCATTTTAATGATTTTAGTAGATACTATTCTTAATGCAGTACTAAATCTAGAAATAACATGTACACAAATTCACAATTCTATTATCTTATATGTAGAGAAAATTAAGTCATATTCCTTAAAATAACAATAACTCTATACATATTAACACAGAGGCTCTTGTTTTTTGTTGGAAGAATAGATCCTGGTAAATTTCTAATGGATTTGGAAAACTACTTTGGCTATCATGGATGACCCCTATTAAAGAGGTATAATTTGTCATATTCACACTTATACTTAGTGGACCCACTAGAAAATATTAGCAATATACCCAAACCATCAGATGTCAATCTAGATAAGAATGAACTACGCATTGGCATGAAATGAAAAGAAAATTGATGGAGAAATATATGCCACATTTTAAGAATTGATTATCTGATATGAATGTAAATATAAATTAATATTCCTCAAGTGAACCAAATGAAATATAACAAACAAAATATCTAATTTACTCATAATCAAGAACTAAAAGAGTTGGCTCAAAAAGACTCTTAATATTGATTGTAGGTAAGTCATGGCATTTTAGAAAAGCTCCATAACAACGCCTTAGATGATCCCTTTCAAGATACAAACCTTGGCAAACCTCATGTTTCATTAAAATGACTTATTAATAATCTAATCAAAAGAAAATATAAGATAGAATATTATTATTAATATAATATAATTTGTTTTATCAATCAAATTATAAATACTTAAGTACTGTAACATAATAATTTCATTATTTTTTTAATACTTTCCGGTGTCATACCTAAAATACTTTTATTATATCTTTCTTCCATTAGATATTTTTTCTTACCTATTCTGATTCTAATCAAAATAATTTGGGCAAAAATAAAAAAGACGCCCATTTTTTAAAGAATCGTTAAAGGGGCGCCCTATGTTGATTTATTATCAAAAGGGCGCCCCACCCCCTTGTAAAATGGTACAACTGTCCTCCACTATAAAATAACCGCTGATTTCCATTATTATCCCTATCCTATTTTTTCACGCCTAAATCGGCGCGTTATAGCAACTACAAACCCATAACTGCTACAACTGAGTTGCCACACAATTGTAGCAGCTACGAACTGTAGTTGCTACATGGAGAAAAAAAATTTAAGACTAAAATTGTTCAGAGCATCCAAAAAGGATTTAAACGATGTTATTTTAGCGTCGTTACGTCCGTTCAACCCGAATCAAAAATTATGACCTCTCAAAGTTTAGGATTTAACATTCACGTTGTAGCAACTACAAAATTGTAACGGCTACAATGTGAATATTAAACCCTAAACTTTTAGAGGTCATAACTTTTGATTCGGGTTGAATTACGGAAAACACAATATATCAAATCGAAGCTCGTTCAGAGATTTTCAATTTGACATATAGTGTGTCCGTCTGAAACAAAAGTTATGGTCTCTCAAAATTTACCCAGCATACACATTGTAGCAATACAAAATCGTAGCTGCTACGACTACAAAACCACAAAACAGACAATATATTAAATCGAAGCTTGTTCAAAGATCTTCGATTTGATATATTGTGTCTCGTCGTTCAAATCGAGTCAAAAATTATAGCCTCTCAAAATTTACTCAATGTACACGTAGCAGCTATGATTTCGTAACTGCTACAATTGTGTGACTGAGCATACACATTGTAGCAGTTACGAAATCGTAACTGCTACAATTACAAGTTATAACTTAAGAAATCATAACTTTTGACTCGAATTAAACCAAGAGACACAATATATCAAATTAAAGATATCTAAACGAACTTTGATTTGATATAATGTGTTTCATGGTTCAACCCGAATCAAAAATTATAACATCTTAAAGTTGAACTTATAGTTGTAGCAGCTACGGTTTCATAGCTGCTAGAACTAAATTGCTACATAGTTGTAGTAGCTACAGTTTTGTAGCTACTACAATTTATATCTTGGGTAGTTTTTAGAGGTCATAACTTTTAACTCGGGTTGAACCATGAGACGCACAATAAATCAAATCGAATCTCGTTCAGATATCTACAACTTGTTATTGGGTGGAAAAAGTAACGATCAAGTTTCAAGCAAAAAAACATCGTTTGAGGCTTCGAACAATTTTAGTCTTAAATTTTTTTCCATATTGTAGTAGCTACAAAACCGTAGCTACTACAACTGTGTGGCAACTCAGTTGTAACAGCTACAATAACGTAGCTACTTCAACTGTATAGCAACTGTAAAACTCGTAACTGCTACAACGCGCCGATTTAGGCGAGAAAAAATATGAGAGATAATAATGAGAATAAACTTTTACTTTATAGTGGAGGATAGTTGAGTCATTTTACAGAGGGTGGGGCGCCCTTTTAATTTTTGCCCAAATAATTTTACCATATTTTTCTCACCTTTAATATTTTATCTATTGGTTATAATTCCACCAGCATAATTGTTCTACGGCTTTTTACCAAACCACGTAAGCAAGTATTCGAAATACCCAAATCACGTATCCTAATTTCAAAATTATCAAATCAAGTACCTAATTCCATTTTTACCCCTGTTACTATTACAAACTACTATTATTTTAAAAAAAAATTGATCGATTCGTGTTCAAAAAATAACTGCTCTCAACATAATGGGTCAAATTGATGTTTGAGGGACATTTATATAATTAGGAGAACTAGACGAACAGATACGACCTGGTTTCATGTCATTCCAAGCTTTCTAAGTCCATGAGCCGATTTTGGCCAAAATCGACGGAATGACATAAAACTAGATCTTATGTGCTCGTCTAGTTCTCCTGTATGCCCCCAAATATTAATTTGACTCACTATATTGCGAGCAGTGATTTTGAGAACACGAATCAATCATTTAAAAAATAAAGTCAATCATTTTTTAAAAAAAAGCTTAATCGATTGCTACGGCTAGTGTTCCTAGTCGACTGCTACATTGTAGTAGTAAACTAGGGTACGCGATTTGGGTATTTCGAAAACTTGCCTACGTGTTTGGTAAAAAGACGATTGTTCTATATAAGTGACAGATTATTTGCCTAAATGCAAAATTTATACTGATTTTCATAAATATGACAAGAGTCAAACTATCAAAAGCATAAAATCTTACCAAATCAATTTAACCTTTCATGCCTAAGCATAATTGTGGAAAGCAAGTGTCTGGCTGCTCCTTGCCTAGGCACAGCCAAGCGCGTCATTTGCGCCTATGCAATTACCCAGGCGCAGTACTTGAATGAAACGGCCTTAAGCGCGCGCCTTTTAAGAGATTAAGGCGGCGCGATTTTCCTCGCCTTATTGAAGTTTTATTTTTTTTAAAGCTCAACCCATATTTTTAATTACCCTTTAAATTAATTATATTGCATTAACTTGCATGCATGCGACACATTTTTCTTGCGTAACTCTCCTCTCCCCTAGAAAATGAACATCAATCTCCCTTAGGGCAAACTCCAATGGAAGGTTTTTTTGGAGAGGTTTGTAAAACCAAAAAGCTAGAGCCATTGTGAGCATGAGGTTTGAGGTTTCTATTTTAAAAGGAGTAGAGGAATTTCAAAGCTGCTCTTTTCTTTCAAAATTGGGAATGTGAGTGGGGACATAGAGATATTAAATGAAAAAAAATAAATAAAAATGTGTGATTTGATAATGTAAGGCCCAAAAAAAGTTGTTGAGAGATTTTTTGATAGTGCAAAGAGTAGTAGGTTTTTATACTTTTGATGTGACATATTAGGGACCATAAAAAAAGTTTATTTAGAGCTTTAACGATTGGAGATACCCTTAGTCCCTTGCAAACTTATTTGATTTTCTCTCTGCGTGACTCTACCTCTCCCCTAAAAAATTAGCATCAACCTCACCTCCCCTCCCTTCTCAAATGTGAACTCTTCTCTAACCTACAACATCAATATTAGTCTTTGGGATTTGGCCACACTTTCTTACTTTTCTCCTTTTGTTTCGTCATAATGATATGATTTTTTCCTAAGATTTAAGTTCATAAGTTTTCAAAAATCACCACAATGGTGCTGCATTTCAAAAATCAACACATCTACGGTGCTAATTTTTTATTATGAAGATAAACTATTTCAATATTTGAATGTTAGTGAATTTTATATTTACATATTGTTTAATAGTTTGTGAAATATTTGAATTTTATTAGTGAAATATTTTGCCAGAAACTTCCTATATATGTTTGAATTGTAAAAATGTGTACCCAAAACGCCTTACTTCGATAACTATGTGCCTAAGAAAGTATTATTATGCTTTAGTGAATTACATCAACAAAAAAATATGTGAATCTTAACCTAGTAATATCATGTAATAATGTTTGCAATGCAAAGATGCGTGTATCTAAAAAATGTAAACACCTACCTGCATAAAAAAAAACAAAGTAAATTATATTTCTTGAAATAAAGCCAAAGTAGCTCACCACCACCGTCGCGGTAAACTTCAGAAAAACAAACATCACCAGCTCTGCGCATGTGATCCTAAAGAAGCTCCACATTAATTCTCTATATAATATTAGCAATTGTCCACATTAGCAGAGTAGATGATGAACAAACCTTTAGGTCTTGCCATGATGCCGAGGAAGGCAATCCGGTGACCATAACTACAGGGAACCAGTATGAAAGAAACGAATAACCAAAGTCCCTTTTAAATGATAATTCAAACTCAAAATTTTAAATGAAGTACCCACCACGAAACTCTGAGCGCCTGGAAACCCCACCACGTCGACCTGCACTGCTATAGCTATTGTGCCTATCGACGGATGATGATTGGCCTCTTCCACCATGAGCAAGTTCCACCTACCACCAAATAATATCATGAGAGTTGTAAAATAAATTTATTATAAATAAATAAATAAACAAACAAACAAAATTGATCAGTTTGCATCAATATACCCACCCTTAATTTGTGACCATCAAAATTATATCCATCACGTCCACGAATAGCATCTTCAGCATCACGGGGATCTTCAAACTGCAACAAGATCCACAGTCAGAACATATAAGTGATGACCAATAGTTCGTATAAAAGTTTATCTCACTACCTATTTTTGTAGTTAGTAATGAACCAAGCATATGACTTTTGGAACATTGCAGTTTAGCACAAAGCTTTAAACCCATGGTAAGCTTCTGTGATTACAGTATATTGAAATAAGGTGCATTACCTCAACGAATGCATAACCTGGTGGCCTTGGAGGAATCTTCAAGTCAATATCAATAATTGATCCATACTGCACATAACCAGACTGAATGTCAAATAAGGGACTGAAAGTGAAAGGACCAAATAGGAAAGAGCAAGGATTATTTCAAGTTACTGAAAAGCCTGGAGCACTTTATACTACTCTCAAAATTCTAAATATGATAAATAAAGCAGAAAAGATCTTGTGCTCAGGACTTTAAGCAACTATCATTTACTTAAACAATAAAAAGTAGGAAAAATAATAAATCTGAGCCCGTCATGAATGGTGAATCTACAAAGAAAGTGCAATGTGAGGATAAAAAGGTGTACCACAAAGGAGTTAGGACAAAGGATTCAAGTTGATGGCAAATAACATGTTCATACAGTATGCATCTATAAAGAGATTAGTAAGCATGAGTACAGCACATCAAGGTCTCAAAAAGTGTATGCAAGGTATGTCGTTGATCCAATAAATAGCACATGTGTGGTATGTGGTCAGCACTAAATTAATGAAAAAGTATTTATATTGATAAGTATTTATCACTTGCAAATCAATAAATGAGTTAACACTTGAAGGTTACAAGTTACTAAATAGGTAGCCTAGGTTTTTAAGTCAATATAATTTCAGTTTAAACAGATTTAAATAACTAAAGCAGGTTTTTAACCACACATTCAAACTTCATTCGCCATATAATATATTTACCAGGGTCTCATTCAAAATTCACCTAGGGGTCTGCATATGTGACTGCATATGAGACCTAAGTGAGGGCTTTTTAAAACAATGCAGCACATAAACTATATGAACAAAAAAAAACAAGAACCCAGCTCAATACTAATTTGACTAATGCAACACATTGCATCCCTATAGTGAAACTGCACTATTCTGACCCCTACTTTTAGGACTTGCAGGAATGCATCACTATAATAAGATTTCATTTTTTTACTTTGTGAACAGATGCAGTGGTAGTAGAATAAGAAAATAAAGAGTCCAAAGAGAGCTTCACAGAACCAAGACAGTTTTTAAAGTTAGACATAGCAAGAGGAATTTTTTCCTCGAATAAAAGAATAATGGAACGAATAAAAGATAATAGACCTTGTAGAATAGATCTTCGACCTCCTTTTCACGAATATCACCAGGGAGATTGCCGACGTAGATAGTTCGACTGTATCTCTTACTCATGTTTTCTACAAAGAAGGAAAAACGAGAATCAAGATGATAGAACATTAATAAAGCAACGAAAAACGACCTGACGGACTAAACCTACCAAAAACATCAAAATTGTTATAGCCAAAGTTCGCAAAGTACAAGAACAACTGAACTTGCCGTTTTCGTTATTCTCGAACCCTAAGATAGACAGGCTAAGAATATAATAAAGAGAGTAGCGAAATGCGGCGAGATTTTCCCAGTGGGATTTGGACGAATTACAGAGGAGGTGTGGCAGGTTACCTTGGCGGTGGTGGCGGCGGCGGCTGGTGTGTTGGACCGGCGTCGAGGGTTTCGTCGGGGGATTTAGATATAAGGAAGTGGGCGGTTCTTATAGCGGGTAACGTTATGCTTTGGACTGGGATATTGTGTCAGCCGTTGATTTTGTTTGGTTTGCTCCCCTCCCGAGGATTTGCAGACCGGTTTGATTTTATTTGAACTAACCATCCGAATAATAATAAATAATAAATAATAAAAATAAGAATAAATAAATAAATTTAGGTACGCTTCAATGATTTCCGATAATTGATCAAATTTTAAATTAAAAATTTCTTTAAAAAAAATACTTCTAACTTTTTTTAGATTTAAAAAAAAACATATTTATTTTTCATTTTATTTTTCTCTATCAATCACTAATATTATATTCAAAAAAAAACAACATTGTGATACTAAATTTTAAAAAATGACATTAAGTATTGCATTTCAAAATTAGTATCACTATAATATTATTTTTAAAAATCAACATCATAATAATATTAATTTTAAGATTTTATGTAATATTAATTTTTTGAAATGTAGTATTATAATGATGTTAATCTTTAAAAATATTATTATAATAGTGTTGATTTTTTAAATACAACATTACACTTATATTGTTTTTTTTGAAATCCAATAACATTATAATGGTTGATAGAATGAAAAAAATAAATAAATATGTCTTATACGAAATCTAAAAATTAGATATGTCTTTAAAAAATTTGTCATCTATTGATCAAATGTTGATGATTTCTATACATACTTATCAAAAACGAAAGATGGCGATTCCGATGACGACGGCCAGAGAAAGGCGGTCTCATGCTCTTGCTCTGCTCCTGCTCCTCTAAACTAAGGCTTTAGGAAGAATGATAAACACCACGAACAGATGTTTTAAGGATTTTTTTCGTTAAGTACTTTGGATGAGACAATGGTCTCTATATAAAAGGAAATCTTGCAGTACTTTGAATGGAGAAACCTCCCATATGTAAGATCTTAGGAGAAAGGTCAACAACTATAATTACAAGCCCATGGTGGTCTCTACTGGACATTGGAAAATGTATTCGACCATTATGTTCCAATCAAGAGCTGGATACGAGAAAAGCCCTCATTGATAAAATCTTGATTTTGACCGAGGATTTAGGATAATTTTGGAAAGATGATCAAAGCTGCACTCTCAATGCTCTTAATTATCGTAAAAAAAAGTGTTTTCAGATTAAAATAATTTTTCAATATATTTCTCATCAAGAAAATATTTTTATCATCATGAAATTTAAGAGTCAAATTCTAATTAATAGTCAGATTTCTATCCTCCCTCAATATACTGATCACTGTTCAAACTAGTTAGACTAGTCCACGTGATTTATTTTCTCCATGTTAATCCTGAAACGAATTAACAGAAGTATTGAAACGAGCGTTTCGCATTTTGTCATTATTATATATAAAATAATTTTTGATAAGTTAGTTAAAATTATTAAAATTTGATTAAAATTATTTTAAAATTGATAGCTATTATAATAGCATATTAGCTATTAATCTAGTGTAATATTGTTATATTATTGCCATAGTTATGAAATAATTGTTATAATAATTTTAATCGTGTTGAAGTAATTTTGATTAAATTTTTAAAAAAATAATTTGAACTCATTTGAATAATTTGATTAAGTTTAACAATTTTTAATATAAAATGATATATATATATATAATATTTTTTAGTAAATTAGACTAATTTATTTTAAAGTTACTCTATATTTCTTATAATAGTCCTAAAATAAAGGTATTTTGGGATGAAAATATGATAAAATATTGTTTATGTTTTTTTAAAAAAAAAATGCTACTTACGACGTCCTTTTAATTTTTTTTTCCTACAATCTTGTTCTTATCTTATTAATGCTTACAAGTACTCTCTTGTCTCATTAGTCATATTGTACCCTTATTTATTGAAAATAATAAAAATTTAACTTAAAAAAAAGAAAAAAAAAATAAAGTTCGTCAAGTACTTTTGTGGCTAAAATAATTCATTTCAACTCAAAAATAATTTAAATATGCATATCTTAAAATTTAATGGTACAGTTGAAAGTCAACCATTTATTTATTCACCGGATGTGTTGATATTTTTAGTTAACTTAATATAACAATTGTCTTCCATTGCTTTATTATTTACAACTTAATAAAGTCAAATGATTTAACTTTAAGTAAATCAATGCAAAATTAAACTAAGTAATATGAGTTTCTATAATTTCTTTTTTTATAATCAAAACATCTGATTATTAGGCTCATTTAATCTAGAGGCGAGTGGTCTTTCCCCTCGATCTGCTCATAGGATAAATCCGAAAGTATGAGTAGCTCCTCATCCAACCATCAATGTTTCAGATTTTTCATCTCATTGAAGAAAAATATTCTATAATACATCGTATTTGAGATTCGAACTGTCGGTATTGTTGGTGCAATAGACTTTCAAGATTTTTATATTTGTTTGATAATATGTTTGTTGAGTTTGGTTAAGGTTGACCTCGTCAAGTGAGAAGTTTAATCAGGTCAAGGTTGACTGGATGACTAGTGAAGAGAAAGTCCTAACTAGAAATTAGGCAAGGAAAAGTCCTAACTGACGGTTAGGTAAGAGAAAGTATTAACTGACGGTTAGGCAAGAGAAAGTCCTAACTAGAGATTAAGCAAGAGAAAATCTTAACTGGAGGTTAGGTAAAAAAAATTCTAACTGCGATTAGGCAAGAGAAAGTCTTAAATGGAGGTTAGACAAGAGAATGTCCTAATTGGAGGTGAGACAAGGGTAAATAATCTACCGAGTGACTAGCAAATCCAAGCGGGTTTGGAGTACTAGAGGTTTAGCAAAAGAAAACCCTAGGGGGAGGTAATCATAGTTAGTGAGAAGTCTTGAAAGAGTAAACTCCAAGCAAGAAAGTTTTGGAAGAATAAACTCTAAGCAAGTATGACCGAAAGATTCTTAATCGATCGAACCAACGCATTTGGTAAATCAAAATACAGTATTGCTATTATGTTTTGCATTGTGCTATTTTGATTTTGTAGGTTGATCAGAAACTGAGCAGAGAATGCCCAAATAGGTCCGGAGGACCAGATGTTTGGTGAGTATGTTGAGGTTGTAGGGATCTTTTGCGAAAAATAATAAATAAACGCAGCGAAAAATTCGATCCCTCCAAAGATCCAAGCGAATATAGCATACTTTGTTTGGTCAAGTTGCTACATTTGTTGCACGAACGGTATCATCCCGGCAGCAACTTTGCTTTAACAGATCTCAATACGATCAGAATAGTCATGCCTCTTTGGTATCCACATGAACACGTCCTTCGTTCGTCGCACAAACTAAGATTCGGAGAAGCACCAACTTCGTCGTGCTAGCAACGAACCTCTCTAGATGGTGGTCGGCCAAGACAAGAA
>JBBUKS010000017.1:7318292-7341789 GCA_038050645.1 Hedychium gardnerianum
AGCCCAGCATTCCTTGATTGCGTGTTTTATTTGGAAAAAAAAATTCTATAAATATATCATAGTTGGAGATTAAATTGTAGGTACCTAGGTGACAACTTGAGTGTCCTATCGTTACACTATAATTCAGGGACAATTTTTTTTGATATAATAATGATTTATATATAGTAATTTGATTAAAATGAATAATTAATTTTTAATATTATAATAATTATTAAGTAGTTTTTACTTAAGAGCTACCGATAACTATTACGTGATTATAACTACATCTTGTCCCCACGGGATAAGTTGTTGGCTAGTGCATGAGGTATTGCCACAATGAGGTCTAGGGGTTAAATCCTGGCTAGTAGTCAGGTTCCTGCCCCTTTATGCACTAGTTACTGTTCGAGCTGGCTAGGCTAGCCCTCGTGATTTACCTCCTCCGTGTTGGTCTTGGGACGGACGGGCGGAAGCGCTGGGAGCGAGCGTTTCGCCTTTTACCACGGTGATTATAACTACATCTTAAATTTTGAACACTATTATATTAAAATATTATTTATCAACTTAATCAAAATTATTTAAATTTCATCAAAATTACTTTAAATTAATCAAAATCATTTTAAAACAATAATAACAACTACTTAATCATTTCTTCCCATTATAACGAAATAACTTCTACGTATTACAACAACTAAGACTAACTGCTACAATAGCATTGAAAGTAAGAAATATAATTATAACTTTTACATTTTGTAACAACTATTTAATAACTTCTATATATTATAACAATTATCTAATAACTTCTATATATTGTAACTACTATAATATCAGATAAATGATATTTTGGGAATAAAATTTCTATGGGTGCTCTTTTGATTTATTTTTTATTTTTTTCATTTTTATCCAAAATATAAAATCTTCATAGATAATATGTTTGTGGAGCATCATTAAAACAAAACAGATACAAAACACAAAACATCTTCCTTAAGATTCGTAACGACAAGAGCTTAATAATCTATTGAGAAACATGTGCTTTCCAATTCATTTTCACGTCGGTCTTGTTCAAGAGTTTGGAGTACCAAAGAGCCGAGAGTTTCGGTCGCCTTGCAAGGGTGCCCCCTACAAAGTCCACATGGTAAAGGCCGAATCGAAGTTGATACCCAAACAAAAACTCGAACGCATCCATAAAAGACCACACGAAGTACCCCTTCACGTTCGCTCCATTCCTACAAACACCATTCACAAACACTCTCAGTCGACTAGGAAAATGTTTAACTCGATTCGGAAACTTAAATGTAAACCTGATTGCATCAAGCAAGCTCCCAATGTAAGCGCTCAAGTAGTCGACCCTTTCGACATCGTGAATTGTATCATTTGTCAAGAGACCATAGCCTGTCGACATTCGAACACCACAATCATGTGCTTTGAAACAGATCGACTAGATTAAACGATGAAGTTGTAACTAACCGTTTTCTTCAACGTAGACCGGAGGATTCCCATAAGCATCCCTAATGTACTCCAAACTGTGTTGTAGACCTGCAGAGTCCGGTGGTATGCTAATAGGAATTGTCTGGTTCCACCAAATCCAAAGTTTTACGAATATCAGTCACACCGACACGAACCGATTTTCAAAAACAACGAAACAGTTATACCTGACTGCTTGGCGGCAAATCTTTTGAAACTGCATTGTGTCATTGGAGTGCCGAGAATTGGTTAGCATATGATTCTTCGTAAAGTTAGACCACTTAAAAAAAAGGAAGAACCAAACTTTACATGAAAATTTGGCGAGGAAATCTGCGTTCCAGTCGCGTGGATAAGTATCAAAATCCTTCGAGTTGTCCTGAACCCACATTGATGTATAATGGTTTATGCCAATGAAGTCGAACGAACCTTTCACTAGCTTCGATTGTTCTTTGGTGAAGGAAGGAAGTCTCGACCCGACGATCTTCTTCATCACCTTCGGGTAGTCTCCGAACACTAAGGGATTCAATATACTATACATACGTATGCCATGTATCACATATTCACATAAATATATAGTCGATGCACAATGTAAGTTGGTTTAACTCGAGTCGATGTACTTACCATCCGAAGAGGAAATCCAATGATCTTTGGGTCGCTTGAACATCCAATGTAGAGTTCGTGTAGGGATAGTACCAATAACTGTACAAGTTCAACCCTATAGCCCCATTTTGTTTGGCCTTAAATGTTGCGATTCACAATTAGCGAAGAGAATTTGATAGATTAGTTTAGAAGACGACGAGCAAGGATGTTGCCTCACTTGGTATTTGGTTTTGTATAGCTTGACGACCGAAGCGTGTGCCAACAAGAGATTATGAAGCACGATGTATGGTTCGGTGGTGGAATTACCAACGGTGCAGTTGAACAAGCCGAAAGGGTTGGAACATCTATTGGGAGGAAATGCTGCATTGTCGTAAGATGCCGTTGCTATTATGTTTGGTTCAACGATAGTGGTCCATTGAGATACTCTATCCCCGAATTCGCGAAAGCATACATTGGCATAAGCCGTGAAGTCCTCCCTAATTTAGAACACACTTTAGGGATTAGAAACAACATTGTCATGTGATTAACTTGAGTTTGGTTTAGGGTATAGGATTTAGGATAGAGTCCAACAATGAAATAACTTCTTTTTTTTTTAAACAAACTTACAGAATTTTAGGACTTAGCCATCCTCCATACTCATCTTCGAGCACTTGAGGCAGATCGAGATGGTAGAGTGTGATGTGCGATTTGATGCCTGATAAGCATTATCATATCGTAAAATGACTTCGAAAAACCATAAGAAACTCGATCATAGTCTTCGTAGCAATTGAACTAACCATATTTCAGAAGCTCATTGATGAGATTGTTGTAGTATTCCACCCCCTTTGGATTAACTGTTCCTCTTCCATCTGATTCAAAATAAAAAATAAAAAAACATATTATTGTTGGAAAATATAATTAATATATAATTTTTATTATTAAAAATATACACACTTGGTAGAAGCCTTGGCCAAGAGATGGAGAATCTGTAGGAGTCGAGTCCCATATCAGCAGCCAACTTGGCATCTTCCTGCAAAAATTTAAAAATTCGAACGTTGCGGTAACAAAGTAGGGTTATCGTTACTCGATTGAGCTTCGTTCGTACCTTATATCTATGATACCCGTCGCATGCTACGTCTCCGGTGCTTTTATCGAACATTTTTCCTGTAAAATTTCGAAAACAAAGGCATATAATAGTCTAATAGAACAGTTTGTATTACTCTAGATTCTCTATTCTAAAGCTCTAGTCGATCTAAAAATTTACAACCTATAAACCAAAGTGTTCTTGCTAACCTGATTGAGTGAATGTATCCCATACACTTGCACTTCTACCATCCTCTGCTACTGCACCTTCCACCTGTATATATATAATATAAAAAATAAATTATAATTATAATTGACCATTATTCTCATGCTTTTATATGACCAATTCGACCAAATCAAAGTAAACACTGTTTTTCCCTTTGAGTAAACACTGAATTGGCCTAAGAACCTCTTGCTGAATCGAAAAAAGCTGCGATTCCGATCGAGTTCCTGACCTGATAAGCAGAGGTTCCTGCTCCAAAGATGAAGCCCGGCGGGAAGTCCTCCCTGGTGAATTCTGGCTCGGTCGCTTCCCCCGAACACAAGCAGCCTTGCTCGCTAATTCCCAAGAGCAAGAGTAGAAACAAGGTGGCCATCAACTCGGTCGAAGCCAATTTCCTTTTAGTGGAGTTTTGAGAGTGGAAATAAGGAACGAAGTAGCTCGATGAGCTTTCTTCCTTCCTCATCATCTTCCTCTCCAAATCTCTCTACTGTTTCCTTTGGATGATCGTTTAGATGTGTGTCTACATATAGAGCTGAATGGGCAGACGAGAAGCTTCACTAGAACATAAAAAAGTCTAGTGAAAATTTCATTTAAGTCCTTATATTATAATTTAACTATTTTCAAAGAGGACGTCATTCGAAGGAGAAAATTACTCGACAATTAGCAATGGTCAAATTGCTGAAAGAGACTTTTAAATTAAATTATGAAAGGCCGACTTAGTAATAATCAAATGGTGGCCCTTTGCAGTTTATTAATGTGCGTATGGTCGCCATCAGCTTTGGATGGACCAACCAAAGATCTAGAGGTCAATTTCCTTACGATTTTCCTTATCAACCGAACAATTGCAACCATCAAAAGTGTTCACGCTTTCAGATTTATCCGTGACCGATCTGTGAGTAGCAAGATTTTGATCATACTATTTATTTATTTAATAATTCCTTTTTTCTTTAAACTTATGGAATATATAAATTCAACATTTTATTGTTGCTAAGTCAAACCTGACCAAACTCAAACCGGGAAAAACTCTGCGAGCGACAGAGCGGCCTATTGACCGACTGATCAAATGTTGTCCGTATATGGGTGGAAGATGTGCAACTTGTTGTCGCATGAAACCGATTGAGGTAAGCAGTGAGATCATATGATAACTCAATTGCAAGGTGACAAAGTTGAAGTTAAAAGAAAATAGATATTTGGACGTAAGGTGACAAGTATAGTTTGGAATCCAAGGGACATTTATATAAAAAGAAATATTATCCCGTTTATCTCCTCAGCTAAATAAATTTTAAAAAAAATACCCAAAAAAATATTTTTTTTACACATAATGCACACGGAAAATGCCTCATTTTTTACATGCGTCATGGCATCATAAATAGCAAAACCCTCTGTTTCCAATGCTGCCTGCAAAATTTGAAGATATTGAACACTTTTTTTTAAGGTATTGAAGATGTTCATTCACTTGATTAAAATTAGCCAATCAGAATATCAAACTTTTTTCCTTTCTAATGATTAAAAAATACCTCTTTACATAGGGACACAACAATCATGACAAACCAAACCTGAATCTGATTGCAACTACCAAGTGATGCATACAAAGAATGGAAGAAAAATAATAAATTTGAATTTGTAATTGATGTTAGTAGTAATTGTCCTATACTAAGTGTTGGTGTCTTTAATTTGGTAAGGGTCTTTATTTTGATAAGAGTTTAATGGGATTAGTCTTTCCTAATTAGCATTTTTTTTGTTTTCTAATTTGGTTAAAGTTGATTCTATAAAAGAGTTACTATGCCAATCTAATAGTTAAGCTTTCGATTAATAAAAGTCCCCCTTCAATTCTCTAAATCTGTGTGTGTGAGGTTGTTTTCTCTGTGTGAAATAGTCTTCCCCTTTGCATCAATTTCAACCTAAGTTTTTTGTCAGTTTTGAGGGTTCAATTTTAGTGTTCCATCACCAAGTCTCTAGTATATTTCCACAGACAACTTTAGACAATCCACTCATATATCTAAACCTTGTGGCAAACAAGTAGTTCATTAAACAATCAAACATTATATTTGCTGCAGAAAACCAAGGCTTAATACAAAGGTTAATGGTGAGAATAAAAGAGAATTAGAAACACCAAACTCAGAGCTAGCATACAGAAACTTATTTGTAAGGATTGTGCAAGTCCAAGATAACTTTCAGTAATTTAGTCTAAATCATAAGAATAAACTGAAACATTATTTTGCTGTTGAGCAGTGGTTTCCATTCCTAATTCTATAAATACAAGGGAAACAAAATTTCCCAGGTTTATTAGCTTTTTCAAAATGCAGGTGGAGTTTCAAGATCATCAAAATACCCACATCATTAACAGAATGATGAAGCGGCAAGCATGTGATCTCATTTCATTGGAGTTGCCACCTCATCATTCTGTTAAGTATTAACAGTCTTAGTGGTTGGGGTAATGTGACAAAACTTTATACAAAGGAATAAACCAATGATCTCAACTAACATTAAGATTAGTCTTCAGTGCACTAAACTTTATACAAAGGAATGAAAAGGCTCTTTTACTTTCCCTTATATTGGCAGTTAATTCATGCACTAGAAGGATATAGATTTTTTGTTGCAAGAGGTGGCATTGCAACCAACTTTTCCCCTTGCCATAACCATTTGGAAATCTCACTTCAATCCCCTTTCTGATTCAACTGAACCAATTGCTACAATTATTGAATAAATAAAAAACAAAACTTTATAGAAGAATTTTCTTTCCTTACTAAGATACCCCATTTTCATCTTATCAGATAACTCCTTTCCTTTTTTTTAAGGAGAAAATCCTTTCAAGTTAAGCGCTTTTGTCATCACCTACAAGTCACAAAACCCTCGGCATAAAAATGAATATTTTGGAGACATGTCAGGAAACTACAATTTAAGCGAATTATATGTTCTAGAAATTCGGACCTCCCATAAGATTTAATTCTGATCCCAACTCAGAACCCCCCTTTTTGACACAAATCCATCGGTATACGAATTAATATTTTGAAAACATGCCAGAAAACAATAATTTAACAGACAGTAGGAGAGAATAAGCGAATTATACGATCTAGCGAGCACCTGTGCCCGACGAAGCCAAATCCAGGGGGGCGCGGTGGTTGAGGGGAAGCATCGGAGGCTCCGACCTCGCTGCCCTAATCTTGAGAGCAGCAGAGGCTTCTGCCGACGAGGAGGAGCAGGAAGAAGAGAAGAAAGAAGGAGAAGAAGAACACAAATTGGAGGGAACGAACGCCATGGGCATTCGAGGCGACAGGAAATGGAAGCTCACAGCGCCGCACGCCATCGCCGCCTTCCTCGCCCTTCTTCGCTTCCACTTCGTTGACTGCAGCAGACCCATTCGAAGGCCCCTGGAAAAACAATAATATTATTATTCCTGAAAATTATATAAATTGTCTTTTTAAAATAACCTTTTTTTTCCATAAATCTGAAATATAAATTTAAAAAATGATGAATTTTATTAAGATTAATTTGATATTTTACTCGATAAATTTCATAGCATAAAATAAATAAATATATACGACACGACGCGTCGTGGATGCAACCTTAAACGGAAGTACGGAACGATGCACACTCATAAAACAAATAAAGTATATAAATAAGATCTGAAATGTGCGGAGGGTTGTTCGGGGATTTTATGCGCATGCCTGCTGCCTCTTCTTTCTTCTTTCTCTGCTGCAGCTGCTGCTGCTGCTGCATCAATCCATTACCCACAGCGACATCCTTTTCAATATTTGGGCTTTGACCCTCAAACTTCACCAAATTCTTCGGGGGCTCCTCTCACTCTGATCCAAACAACGCAGGTCGCTCTCTTCGTCTTCTACCCCACTCCTATAGTCCTATTCCCTTCTATTTATACCCTCCCGATGTCGTCATTCCTCTTCTCGCCATCGCTCCCCCGAGGAGGTCGACGAGGCCCGCGGTCCAGATCCAAAGGCGAGTTTCGAATCCTTTCATTTTTTTTAATTTTTTTTTTTGTATGTTTGCTTATCGGCTTGTGGGTTGATTCCTATGGATCTATCTTCGTCTTCATCTGTTGCTGTAAAATTTGCTTTAAATTTAGGGTTTTGTTGCTTTGATCTACATCTGATTTTTCTTTTTTGGTAAGTTTTGATTTGGATTTTGTCTGAAGATTTTGCGATTGGAATTAGTGAAATATTAGTCATGATTGTGGTTTGATTCCTATGGATCTATCTCCTTGTTCTGTTTGTTGCCTTAATTTCTGTGCTACTTTTAGGGATTTGTTGCATTGATCTAGATCAGAAGTTTCTTTTCGGAAGGCAAATTTTGTTCTAATTGGAATTAGTGAAATTTTAGTTATGGGATTGAATTTTAGGTTAGAGGGTGCGCCGGAGGCATGGATGACTATGTGGGGATACCTGAGGACTTGAGGTGCAAGAGATCGGACGGGAAGCAGTGGAGGTGCAGCGCGCTGTCGATGCCAGATAAGACTGTCTGTGAGAAGCACTACATCCAGGCGAAGAGGCGGGCGGCAAACTCGGCACAGCGAGCTAGTGAGCGGAAAGCAAGGCGGAAGTCGATGGACGACGGTGATATCTACTTGGAGAGCAGAAGTAAGGAGGTTGAGAGGTCCAGGTCTGTGTCTCCAATGAATAATGTAGGTGGCGCAGAGTGGGCGTCCAGGGGCACGTACAAGGAGAAGGTGTCTGGAAGTCAGGGACAGGGCTTGTACTCGCGTGAGATGGCTAGGGGGGTTTCAGCCCATGGTGGTTTTGGCAGACCTACTCAGGACGTTGAGCAAGATGCAGATTGCATGGAGGAGGATCAAATTAGGTCAGGATACAAAACTCCACCATTTGGCAGAGAAGCAAAGAATGGAAGTGGTCCAGCAGTGAGTCTAATGTTCTGATTTTTTTCATGTATAAATGTTTCTTTGCAATTATCTTTGCTTTAAGAATCATGGATTTTTTATCTGGTCTTATAGGATTATTCAGGCAAAACTTCAGGTTCATCTGATGAGGTGGAAGGATTAACTTGTCATCACTGTCAGAGGAACGATCTAGCAAGTGTTGTATGGTGTATTAGTTGTGACAGCAGAGGTTACTGTAGCAACTGCATATCAAGATGGTATTGGTGTATCTACCATATGCTAAGATTTGAGTTCCATATTGACAGAAAGTTAAATGCTTGATGATGTATTGCATCTGTTAGGTATGCTGACATTCCGGTGGAGGATATCCGTCAGGTTTGCCCAGCTTGTCGTGGTATTTGCAACTGTAGAATATGCTTGCAAGCTGACAACTTAGTTAAGGTAGTGCTCACTTTTTCTTCTCTCATATTAACAATTGCAGTCATATATATCCTTTAGCTCTTTTTCTCATTGTTGTGTGTGTTTTTGTTAACTCATGCTTTCCTTTGTTTTAGGCTAAGATACATGAGATGCCTGCCATAGATAAATTGAGATATCTTCATAGCCTTTTGAAATTCATCCTCCCTGTCCTGAAGAATATATATAGGGATCAATGCTTCGAAATTGGAGTTGAAACAAGGGCGTATGGTATTTCATCTTGTTGTTCTTTTTTTTTAAAGCACCGTTCTAGAGTTTTCACTACTGTTTGCCTTTTTTCCTTTTACGTTTCTCATATTTATGTTAGTTATCATGTCCCAGGGCCTAAATCTGATATTCCTAGGGCAAAGATAGATGCTGATGAACAGATGTGCTGGTACTTCCCCATCTAATGCATAATTTTTCCCCCCTAAGTGATTACACTTACTCAGTTATGTTGCTGTTGGCATTAAGCAATGCTATCATTACTATGTGCAGTGACTTGTGCAAGGTGCCAATACTTGATTATCATCGGCATTGCACCAAGTGCTCATATGATTTATGCCTCAACTGTTGTCGTGATATTCGACGAGCATCTTCAGTTGATCTGGCTATTGATGGTTGGTCATCAGATAGAAGCAAAGATGTCGCTGCTGAAACCGCATGTCCAGAATCATCTGGAAAAACTGAGACTGATGAATGCTCAATTAACTTTGCCCATCAATTTCCCAAGTGGAAAGCAAACAGAGATGGCACAATCCCATGTTGCCCTGTTGAGGCAGGTGGTTGTGGATCCTCAGAATTAGTTTTAAGACGGCTTTTCAAAATAAACTGGGTTGCAAAACTGGTCAAAAGTGCTGAGGAAATGGTCAATGGATGCATAACTCGAGATCCAGATACTTTGCCAGGCTGCCCTTGTCAAAATAATATTGTTTCTGAATCAAATGGGTTAAGTGCATTCACTTACCGCCAATGCTCCGATAGGGATAGTAGCATTGATAATTTCTTGTACTTTCCAGTAGCACAAGACATAAAACTTAATGGTATAAGTCATTTTCATCAGCATTGGTCTAGGGGTGAACCAGTTGTTGTAAGACACACATTCGAGTGCCCATTGTCTTCAAGTTGGGATCCAACTATTATCTGGAGAGGCATTCAAGAAATGATAGACAAGAAAACTGACGATAGTATAAAGGTGAAAGCCTTCAGCTGTAATGATCAGTCAGAGGTATGCTACTTCTTGGTGACTACGATTCTTTATTTGATGTGAAATAATGCTGGTCACAAGGTTATTGTGACAACTTTAATGTCATTGAGGCATGCTATTACCAATATATTTCACTTTTTTGGAACTTTGATAATTATTGTGGTACTTTACTTTTGATGCTGTCACTTTATTCCAATAATCTTTGACTATGGGAAATCATTTTCTCTTAGAACCGCTCATTATCTCAGGTATTTTTCATCCATCATATTTTTATTTATACTTTTATTTGTATTTTATATTTTTGAAATATAGTCAGTATCAGGGTTCATAAGGGAGGTTCTTATGTTGGAAAATTTTGGGAGAGTCAGTGACCGACCAACTATTGCCACCCATCTTGTTACTTAGAGAGAATCAGAAGGATGAATTTAAATGTTGTATATATAGAGACCAATACTGCTTTTCCCTTTACTTCCATCTGATTTTGGAGGAAATGAAAGGGATTGGACATAATTAAATTCCTTTTTTCTTCCTTCTTGGTAAACAACAGAAATTGTCAAATTTATTCTTTTTCCTCCTATATTTGTCTTAGTAAATAATTCCATAAATAAACATCATCTACAGGTGATTATATTTTACTTTTAATAGACTAATAGTAGTCTAAAATCTTCAAGTTAAGGATCATCAGATATGGTCCTTGTTATGAACTGATTATATCTAATCAAGGTTGTTTGTTCATTGTAATCAGCAAATATCTTTCAGTATCTTTCAGTATAAGAAACTGGCTTACAATTGTCATGGTGCCATTGGTTTGACCTACAAACTATACTTTGTCAGGTTGAACTTCAGCTAGGTCAGTTCATTAAAGGATATTCAGAGTGTACACGTGAAGATGGCTTGCAAGCAATGTTAAGAATAAAGGATTGGCCAACTCCAAGTGTAGTGGAAGAGTTTATATTATGTCAAAGACCAGAATTTCTTGTTAATTTCCCTTTGATTGAATTTCTTCATTACAAGTGGGGTATTCTGAATCTTGTTGCCAAGTTGCCACATGATACAATGCAAAATGAAATAGGCCCTAGACTTGTTATTTCTTATGGTACACACAAAGAGCTCAGTAAAGGTGCTCCTGTTGCCAACCTTCAGGTTAATATGGGTGATATGGTAGGTTAGTCAATTTGCCATTGTCAATTCCTGTCAGTCAGTTTCTTTTTTGGAGATTGCCACTTAATGCAGTCTGTGAATACTGTCTTGTTCTTTGTTATTATTGATTATATGCCCAGCCCACATGATAGAACCTGTTCAACAGATTATTTTTACATCTAATGCTGTGTTCCATTATAAATTCTTAGAGTTGCAATGGTATTTTCAATTCCTTGTGATTTGCAAAGGTGTTGTTGGCAAGGAACTGTGCCTTGCCAAGTATGTTGAATGGAATGATATATGATGTTTACTTGTTCTTCGGGATTTGCTAGTCATCCATATTGATTATACACATTGCTTGAGGTGATAATTGAAAGCATGTGGTAATCATGCTATCTAGTTTAAGGAAGAGACATTGCTTTTAAACATCTTCCCCTTTTTTGATACTAGATTTGATTACTCGTCTTCCTCTCCTGTTCAGGTTTAGACTTTAATAATTGCATGCTTTAGCATCATGGTAAGGTTAAAAACCTCTCAGCTTAGTTTATTTCTAGTTTGGTTCTGCTCCACATTCCACATTAGATCATGCTTTAGTTCAGTTTTAGCCTTTTAAGGATGCATTGCATTATCCACATGCATATGTTCTTGGATTACTACTATTGTATGATATTTGTCTCAAATGAGAAGATCAGCTGTTGGATTTCATCTAACCGAGTTTAAATTCAATTGTCTGATTTTCCAAAACACATGGAGGTATATAAAGCAATCAACTAGCCAGACATTATTGTCTGGGAACTTACTGACTTGAGTTTATGAACATGCTGGTGGCACTGACACTTCAGAAACTCAATTCTAATATGATAATACAAAGATGTAACTTCAATTATTTTATTCACGTCTTCACAGGCAGTATTAACAATTTTTCCTTGAACGATGAATCTTTGCAGGGAGTATTATATACTCTATTTACTATCTCAGTAATGTGGTTGTCATTTTAATGATACAGTCTCTGATGCCTTTGTCCTTGTTTAGGTTTCCCTATTAATGCACACGCCAGAGGCAGCTTTGATGAGGTCTGAATTTGATAGGAACTTCAATAAGTTTAAACCTGAAAATTTGGTCGAGGATGACTACCTTACATATTCTAATATGTCTTTCAATGGGATTACACGGCAACCTGCTCTTGAATCTCAAGAACAGTGTAAAGAAAATGAGTTTTCCTTGGGTTTGAAAGCGACCAACGATAATCCTATGGATTTTCATGAATTCAATAGCAACGGTTCAAGTGGCCATGAAAAGAGGGATTCTTCTTGTCCCGACTCTTCTGAAAGAACATGCCCTGGAGTTGTATGGGATGTTTTCCGCCGACAAGACATCCCTAAGCTCAATGAGTTCTTGAAGACACATTGGAAACACCTCACAAATACTAGTCAATCTACAGATTCAGTAAACCAACCTTTTGCAACTACTTTGTGTCGCCTTATGTACCATTTTATGTAATTTTTACATGTATGAGTTTGGCAGGTCTTGCCTGTTTATGATCAAGCAGTGTATCTAAGTAAAGATCAGAAGCAAATGCTAAAGGAAGAATTTAGTAAGTTTATGTGATTGTTAACTTCTCTTTATTCTATGCTCAAGATGTCTGACTAAAAATTTCTCATCTTGATGATGACTCCAAGATCCATTTTGCTATCGTAGTTGACTTCTCTTTATTCAGTAAGCTTGCTTGTCTGCTTGACAGGAATCGAGCCATGGTCTTTTGTGCAACATGTCGGTGAGGCTGTTTTTATTCCTTCTGGATGCGCTTTTCAGCTTAGGTATCTCCAGGTGAGATTCAGTTTCAGATAAAGTCAAAGCATCTCAAGTGCCAAATTATTTCTACAGCTCTTGGTACTAGTGTTGTTGGTTTTTTAGCATATCATAGTTGTAGATGAGATACAATAACAAGTTGGAACAAAAGCCTACACAGAATTATGAGGTGTGTGTGAAAATAGTAACTTCTGATTATGAACTCATTTGTTTTACCTGAGTATTTATCATGCTATTGGTGGACTTAGGATATGTAAAGAGAATTTTTATTTTTTGTGGTTATGTTGGCCTTTTTAGTACGTTTTGTTAGGTCTCCAACAATATTGCTTAGGAGTTTGCTCATGAAATTTATATAGTGCGTTGGCTTGGCGCTATTTTTCATGACCTGCCTCTCAAATCAGAGAACTGATACATTAACTGGTGAAGCCCAATCTGATAAATTTCACCAAGTGGCACTAAACTTGGCTCCAGACTATCAGCCTTACCTTTATCTCCACCTTAATGACATTTTCTAAGAAAGATTGTTTTCTCAGGAAACAAAATTAGCATTTTACTTTTTTTCAATCTTGCAGTCATCAGTTCAGCTGGTCCTCAACTTCTTATCTCCAGAGAGCTTAAGTGTGTCATCTCGTATGGCCGAAGAGATTCGCTGCCTTCCGAATAATCACGAAGCAAAGATTAAGATGCTGGAGGTATGCTCAAATATTATTCTGTGACTTTTCTTGTTAATTCTTTTCCATGCCTTTAGTATGTCTCAAATCTAAGCTTTTTTTTCTCTTCAGGTAGGAAAGATGTCCTTGTATGCCGCTAGTTCAGCCGTCAAAGAAATTCAAAAAATAACACTTGATCCCAAGTAAGCTCAACTCATTACCTCTCGATTTAGTGTCCACTTTTATTTCAGTGTGTACTTAAGGGGAAGAGAGCCCAGGTAGAGGGAAAGGGGATATAGAAACTAGTCTTGTCTATTTTGGTGAAAGAATAAAAAATAAGGGGAGGAAGAGACATGAAGCTCTTCTCCTCAGTTTTGGTTCCCATTGAAAAATGGACCATCCTCCTTCCCCATCACTGATCCTTTCCTTCCCCTCTTCCTCCTCCCAAGTAAACACAACATAGTGATGTTTTTACTTTGATAGAAAAAATTGTTGTCTACTTGAACTGAAGTAGCAAATAAATGAACGTCAAAGAAGGAAAATCATTAGTTTCTCTTAATCAGATTAAACAGTAGGAAATCCTGTTTGTTTTCATTGATGACATAAATCCTTTCTTGCAGGTTTAGTTCAGACATCAAATTTGAGAACCAAAATCTGACTGCATTAGTTTCTGAGAACTTAGAAAAGGTCATTAAGCGAAGACGACCCATTTGCAGTTGAATCATCGGGTCGGGTCTCATTCGATCGATGTAAAGATTGTTTTGTGCTTAATTTTATGTACATAATTGGTCATGTCAAAAAACCTTGCTTCGGCAATGTACTTATTATCTAGCTCATAGCTCTATTCACCTAATCTCTAATTATGTTTAGAGATCGATTTGTCTGGTTTGTGCTATCGTTTTGGATTAGCATGCTGGGGTTTAATTGGCTTATTAAGCTTGTTTGGCCTTAATGACACTCAATCAAACTTGGCGGGCACATTAAAATACAAATAAATATGAATTTATATAAAAAATATATATTTTTTTATTTATATAAATCACATCACATTTCCAATTCACACTTCACTTCTCCACCGTGCTCGCCGTGAAGCCCAAAAGTCGAAGCGTCGTCTTCTTCTACTTCTCTCCTTTTCTACTTGGCGCCCATTTTTCTCTTGGCGTTTTCTTCTCCAATATCGAGTACCAACTCTCAACCCTGGGCTCGGCGATCCGCTCTCTCTCCTCCAAGCCATGTCTGCTTCCTCCCATTCTCTTGCCCTCACGGCGAAACGAGGAGCTCCGGAGCCACCGGCCGCCGTCGCGGTGCCGATGGAGGACACCGTGCAAGCCCTAATCGACCACCTCGTCCAGCCCCTCCTCCCCGCGAGGGCTTTCCCGCAGGCCTCGCCCTCGCAGGATGAGCAAGAATCCGTCGCCAGACAGGTACGCCATCCCCCCTCCCTATTTTCACATCTTTACATTAATCAACGCGCATAGTATGAGCCTTGCAGATCTTGAGTTGTGCCTATTGTGTTTATTGGGGGGTTTTGGAAGAGCGAGGCAGCATGACCATGTTGGGGTTGCTGGAGAACATCCTCATTATGGCAATCTGATGTCTCGAAGTACTAGATGAAAGTATGACTAGGAAAACAATACTACAAGCTAGGGCATTTGGATGACAAACCAACAAAATATGACCTGTTAGTGTTGGTGGTATTGGCAAGATTAGAAAAAGTTAAATGATTTACTAAAATTATTCAAAGTGAGAGTGTTTTTTTTTCCCTTGTCAAACATAACTGACTTCTCCAAATTAATGAAACAGAATTATAAGGAAGAAACATGCTGCTCTTTCAGTGTAGTAGGTTTGTGTCCTTACTGCTGGGGACAGAATGTGTATAGATGACCGAAGAAGTTAGGTGAATAGTGATTATATCTGTAAATGCAAATTTATCTACTCTTGCTTGTGCTTAGCAAGGTACAAAAACATAAATAAGTTTACACATACCAATTGCTAACAAGGCAAATTTAACATGGTTTGGAATCCTTGTTCCTACTTCACTGTCTATGGTTGGAATTTTGAAAGCACACTATCTTTCTTTTTTGTGGTTAACTATGGGAGGTGGAGAAACCTCTTACAACATGAATAGTTACATCATGCAAGGTGTATATTAAACCCTTTGTACAAACATCAAAATCTAAGATCGAACCTGATCACTTAGGGCATGATTGCGCCACACTTACTCCTTTCAATATGCTACCAATTGAACTTTCTACTTAGTGGAGATATTAGCAAAATTCCAGCTTTGTTTCATGATATTGGAAGTTCTGGTAAATTTCATACTAGAGAATTTTATGTGCATCATATCTATAAATAAAATCTCTTCATTTCACAATTATATCTCACTAAAAAGGATAAACAGGTTGAGCAGAATTCTTTAAATATGCATTAACTACCCATCTGTATGTGAAAAAATCTAGGCGAAAAATTGGCCACCTATGTATTAATGTTTCATGGACTGTCTGATTTTAACAAATAGTTTTTGTATGAAACATTTTTATGAGTCATCTCATCAATTTTCTATCTTATTATAGCCTAGTTATTAGTTAGTACCATATCTTGCCACCTTAAAGTTGTCTTGATTGCTTTGCTCTTTTGTACATAATAATGCAGATGCACTCTGTTGTCCTTCTCTACAACTATTACCACAGGAAGCAATTTCCACATTTTGTGTTTCTTGATTTTAGATCATTCTGCAAACAAGCAACTATAAGCAAACCAAGTCTTCTTAGTTTTATGAAATTCATGCACAAAAATGTGGAATATTCACTAGATTTGGACAAAGAGCTCTCTATCATGGAAAAGGAGATTATGAGTGCATGCGATATTGCCACAACTTTAGATGCATTGAAGAATTCTACAAGCATGAATGGATGGCCAGTTTCAACGGTTGCTGTACTTCTTGTAGATGCTGACCCAGAAAAATGCTATCTTGAGTTTGGTTCTATAACTCAGGGAATATGGTCTTTGCCAGAGCAAAGATTAGACAAACCAATTGCTATGGCAATAAAATCTTTTTCTTCTTGCATTTCCAACAAATCATTGAAAAATGAAGCTTCACTCCAGCAGCTTGCAATTTCTGTTGTGCAGCAAAAAACAGGTGTTAGTGTTTCCTTAAATCTCTCTTATTTAGATTGTAACTTTACCTATCCTCTTTTAATTACATTAAGGATGTAGAATTTGGAATGTATCCATAAATAGTTTTTTTCATGCTATTGAATCATACATCTTGTCATACTTGTACAGTTCTCCATATTTTGCAAAAAATATGAAGTTGCTCAATTTGACGTATTATCATATATTCTTCTCGTGCACAAGATATGAAGTTGATTGTGAGATTTTATAGGAACATATAAATTTTGATCTTTATTGCAAGAATTTTCTAAATTTCTGCAAGGGTATGAAGTTGATTGTGTCCCTTCATTTGTGAGACTCTTTTCCTTCATGTGATCCTCTTCATTTATCCAAATGATTATGTCAACCTCCTAAAGGGCTAATAAGGCCATTTTGAAGTGATAAATCACCTTCCTTTCCAGACACATACTGGATGGATAGATCATGCTTTTCGACACTAGAACACTATTAATGCATTTATCAAGGCTGTCAATACTGGTCCACTATTAATTTTGATAATATACAATACTATCCAATTTAGATTGAATCACATTACTAAACGGCATGAAAAGTTTTTCTGACTATTGACATTGATGCTTGTGTTTGTCCTTGTGTTTCAAATCACTTACCCTAGTTTCTTTTCACTTTCAAAAAGAAAAGGAGCGATCTATGATGGATGTTATTATTATCTTACTATCTTCATTCAACTTAGTCTATTTAATAAGTTTCTTGCAGCATTTGCTTATTTGTATGGATAACTTTTATATCCATCTGATATTTCTATCATACTATTGTTGCCTCGACTATCAAAGAAATTTAATTAATACCTTTGTTATTTATTTTTAGTGTCATTTTGAAAGTATTTTTTTCCTACTATGGAACAGGTGATTGCTGCTCAAAATTCTGTGTTCTGGAAGATCATCGGGTATACTCATTAAATGATGAAAAGACAACAACTATGCTGTATATAATGAAATCTCTGGACACTGTTAATGGTTCACTCGTTGGATTTTCTATTAAAGATGTACTAAGCAGGTCTGTTATCACAATAACAATGGAAGTTTATATCTATTGATAGTTTGGTTTTGTGTTTTTTTTCCTTTCTCAGTATAATTTTTTTTTGTCATTTTGGATGTTCTGAATTTAGCTTTAGTTGTTTTTTAACAGTATTTTCGAACCCTAAGAACAATATTGTTTGTGTTGATTGAACTACTTTTTGTTATCCAACTTTAAAGATAGTATCTACTGCATTTTCCAGTTTGAGAGGGCCTCTCGTCAAAGCTGGCTTAACCCCTGAAGTCACTAAAGTTGTTGAGTACTACCATTTGTTGCCATATGTTGATATATTGTCTGATTGGCTGTCGAGGTAAGTAAATGTGCATATTCTGGCCATCATGAACACGGAATTGTTGCTCAACTTTTCCTATAATATCGAATTTTTATAACAGAGTAGCACCACAATCTCCTTTTTTGAATTCCTCACCAAGGCATCCAATAGATGTGCATAATTTATCAGAGTCAGGTAGACCATCTACTATGGTAGATCGCGGGCTAAACAAATCTTACCTGTTGCCGACATCGAGAGATGAGGCTGTAGAAGACAAATCTGCTATAAATAAGAACACCAACGAGATAGGAAAATCAGATGTGAACACTACAATTAGCAAATCTCTAAATGAACCATCATTTGCTGTTTCCGATCGTTGCAAGATCGGAAACAACTCATCTTCTGATCAGTTGCAACAATCATCATCGAGAGAGAAGGATGCTGGAAGCAGGAAAAGTGTTATTGCAAGCCCATGTTTGAATAAGCGTGGAAGTGATATCTACTTTTCTTCAGATGGTGGTAATGGTTGCACTGACAAGGTATAAACACTAATTATGTATCTTCATTTTTAATTAAAATTGGTTTCTACTTCTTCAATTTGAAAGTCAAGCAAGTGTTTCTTAGTAGTTGATTTACATGTTTTAAAATACAATATTTGTCACTAGTTCTAGCTTTTCCCCCTTTTTTCGTTAATTCCAACTATCTAGATATAACCTCGACAATTATCTAGATATTATAAAGCATCATATTCCTTCTCTTTTAAGATTATGATGAAATATTGTTTACTCTTTCTCCTAGAACAATACTACACTATTACCTTCTACTTTTGAATGAATACTGTCATCTAGTGCTGTTATGCCAACATATCAAAGTTGGTTATTACTCCAGTTGTAAAATTTGTAACAATTGACACAGGTATTAACTTTTTATCTGATGGATATCGATACGAAGTAGAACTTTGTGTATCTGACATTTTAGAACTCATATTATCTTCCTAACTCTATCATTGAAATTTTTTTTCTGTCATTTATAGGTAGATGGAATGAATATAATAAAGAGACGGCGTACAGAAGAAGGCAATGCTGGAGAGATCGTTGGCAGGAAAGACACTTTTAGACCTCTTCAAGATGCCATCGATTCCTATCATCTGCCTCTTGTGCAAGTTGCTGAAAACCTTACATCTGAAAATATTGATGAACTTGATCCTGCCGTGCCTTCAAAGAAACATGAAGTGGTGCTTGCTTCCTTGAGAATTCTTCAGAAGAGACGAGATGATTCGGTAGAGGCTGTTTTGGTATTCTTATTTTTTTCTTCTATTTTTATTAATAAATTCCCTTGCTGATAGGTTCGAGAACATCGACATTTGGGTGATGAACTTGCTCAGGACGAGATGAAAATACAAGCAATTCTATCTGGTAATTCTTTTTTGTATCAGATATACCCATCATGCGAGCAAATTATGGTAACCATTTCCATCTACTGAAAAATAGGAAATAAATGTTTTTATCAGTATCGGTCAGCAAATTCATTGTGCGACTGGAACTGGATTATGCTTATTAAAACTCTAACCATAAACTCTCTGTTCCATAACATGTTTGTGTCATTTGCTGATTCAAATTTATGCCGCAGCCATTTACTCGTGTCAAGCAGTTGTTGCATAGATAGTAGTACTCTAATGTGTCATTTTCTCGAAGGGAAATTGGATGTTGAATCAGTGATTCAAGCCTGTAATGCTTTATGCTCGAGCCGAACACATACATGCACATCGAGGTCCTCACTTTCCGAGATTAAGAGCCAACAACAAGAGATCAGAGTTAGGAGATTTTCAGAAGCAATTCTCATATCGAATAATCCTTGTCAGGCAAGAAGAAAATAACAAAAGCTTTGCATAACATCGAGCTTTGCTCATGTATTTTCTTACATTGTTGTAATGTATTGTTGAAGAAACAACAACATTTTTCGACTTTTGCAGGAATTGGACAACATTTGTTGCCAGAATGGCTGGATAATGCCGAGTTACTTTGTGTTCCCATCCATTGCCAATGGTAAAATAAAGCCTCTTTGATCTGTTATTTTCAGTCACAGAACTTGCTACTCTCTCGTCCATTTTCTTTCGATGTTTCCTGTTGTGCAGCTCTTTGTTTGATGCATTGCTTCATTTATGGTTGTAGACAGTCGTCGCTCATGAGCAAATTTTGTTTCTCTTTTTGCAGAACGTTTCCAGGCTAGTGTATCAGTCAGAGGAATCGACTTCGAAGCTAGTGTTGTCGGCGACTTTGGTAGCAATCCTTGTGAAGCTCGATCATCTGCAGCTACTAACATGATAAGCAAACTTCATGCTATGTCAGATCAACAAGCCGTGGCTTGACCGAAGACTGTTCCATTATACTTCCCCTATCTTGTTCTTAGTATTGTTGCCCCTGAAGTACCAACTTGGATGCATCACTAACATTTCTCATCAGGTTTAGTAGAAGTGTGAGACTTGTTTGGAGTTCTCTGTGATATCTGTTCCTCAGTATGTTTCTCACCTCATCGCATATTCCATTTTCAAGTTCCGAGTATTTTTAGCGGTTTAAAAATTCTTACAAGGCAGTTTGAAAAATAAAAACAGGAAATGAAATTGTATTAGTTAGTGGCTACCTAAAAAATTGTATGAAATCCTATGATAAAATTGTGTTTCCCCATTACAAATCATCAGAACAATCTTTCAATCATGAGTTTAAGTGTAGACAACTGCCTTTTCAATCATGAGCTTTTACATGATGTTTGAAACATACAGCCACTGGTTTACTTGATAAAACAAAACACATGGAGCTTCAAAACCCTAAACAAACTGATAATGAAGTCAATAGCAATCAGAGGGAAAAAGTTTAGCATAGCGAACACAATCATGAGAAACAACAATGACAATGAGTGCAGAAGGTTTCAAATTGGTTGTATACCATAACACCATTGCAAGGATCAGAGGCAATTATTCGAAAACCATGTCGCTGATAGAAACACAGAGAAGAAAATTTTACAACTTTATAAGTCTCTCACGGTATGACAGAAGCAGGGGGGGAAAAGGTCCATCTTGATCTCTATTCGGCAAATTTATTCAGGCGGTGGATTGTGCTTCTTGCAACCCTGTTACCAGGATCAATTTTCAGAACCATCCTCAAGTCCTCAGCACCAAGCTTGTATTTTTCCATGCTCTCGTATAAAAGTGCTCGTTGCACTAGCATTGAGATGTTTTCAGAATCTTTCTCCAAGACCTGAATGGGGAGCAACATTTAGATATCTTAGCTATGAATGATAAAGATTTTTCCAAGAAACAATATAGCATCAAGTAAAGACCTTTGAGCAATCAGCCACTGCCTTCTTATACTCGCCGACTTCTTTGTAGCATGAGGCTCTGCATGACAACACCTCCGCCATTGAATTGTTATCCCCAGACTTTTCCGAAAGCACGACGGCCCATGAAAGCCACTTGATCGCGTCGGCAAACTGCCCCTGTTTGTAATTATCCTGGCCTTTGGACTTTGCAGCAGGAGCAGTGACACCTGAGGGTGGTGGTGGCAGCCCTTCAAGCTCCGTAGTCGGTCCACCATTGTCATGACCTCCGAATTCAGAACCCACGTCCCAATCAGTCATCTCGGAGAATTGCTGACTTACCGGTGCCTCAGAAGCAGGGGCACCTGCTGCAGACGAAGAAAAGAATGAATCCAATGGATCCATGGCTGGTGGTGGTTGCAGAGGAGATGAAAAACTACCACTGCTATTTCCACTGTCACCAATCTTTGTTGGATAGACATTCTGAAATGCACCAAAAGAGAAGTTGCCGCTGTTCATACCGGAAGAGTTCACCGATTGGGCTGGTGATTTCACAGAGGAGTTTGATCCAAAGCCGCCCAATGAACCAAAAGGATCTGATTTAGGCATTCCCCCCATTGATTTCATCGGCTGCCCACCAGTACTCATTGGAGCACCAATCTTTGGACCAGGCTGGTTAAAAGAGGAGAGATTTCCAACTTTATCGGCAGATCCCCAGCTGTTGGGCCTTATCGGGGCACTACTTGCCGCAGATGTGGCGGTAGCAGTCGGTCTAGGGAGTGAATCAGACAAATTACCCATTCCGAAGGCATTCTTCGGCGGCGCTGACTTCAAAGGAACGTTTCCAGATCCGCCACGACCCTGGCCGAGGGCAGATCCAACGAGATCGCCAAAAAGATTAGAATCCGACTTGGGGATCCCGATCCCAACAGCAGGCGTCGCGGACGACCAACTCTTACCAAAGATATCGCCGACCATGGAAGCGGGGGCGTTGAGATTGCCAGATCTGGTGGATGAGGGCGCCGCGGCAGGCGTCCACGAGGGCCGAGAGGGCTGGTGCGACCAAGAAGGCGCCGGCGCGGAGGACGGCGGACCGTAGGAAGCGGTGGGATTCTGGTCTTTAAGGGGGCGGGAGGCGGAGCCGCGGCCGGATCCAACGACGCCGAAGTCGAACTGGTAGGAGTCGAAGGAGGCGCCAGCGGCCGATGAGCGGGCGCCGCGGTTGGAGCTTCTTCCTGATGAGTTCATGGTGGCGACGCCGGCGAGAATCGGAGGGTTCTCGACGGAGATTGAGATGGAAACGGGAAGGGAAGGAGAGAAGAAAAGAACCGTCGAGATCAAAGGCGAATTTTAAGGGGCTCGCTCAAGTGCCGGTGACTCCGCTCCGGCCCAATTTGATTTGACTCGGTCCGGTCTAAAAGTTGGGGACTTTTTACCGGCTTTTTATCGAATCAGGTAGGAAAATTTGTCTATTACCTAAACATATATGTGATTTTGAAAATTATTAAATTATGTATTTTATATCAATAATTTTTTGAATTGATTGTTATAATATAATAATTACTTTAAATTTTTATTTTTTTAATAATTAAAATTTGATTGATATTTAAAAAATCATTACGTTTAATATATCGTGTCAAATTAATATTTGAGGATATCGATATAATCAGGAGAACTAGACGAACATATAGAATTTGGTTTCATATTATTCCGAGCTCTCTAAGTTCATCAGTCGATTTTGACTAAAATATCAATTTGGTATGATATTGAGCGCAGTGATTATTTGAACACGAATCGATTTTTCAAAAGCATAATTGTTCATGATTGTAAAAATATGCCGAATCGATTCGGTCGATTTCTGCAATTATTAATAGTAATATTTAAAATAAGTTAATTTGTGTTTAAACGATCACTGCATTTAATATATCATGTCAATTAATCTTTAAGGACCTGTATATAATCAGGAGAACTAGGCGAACACATAAAATTTAGTTCAATGTCATTCTGAGCTCTCTAGGTTCATCAGTCGATTTTGATCGAAATCGACTGATGGATCTAGAGAGCTCGGAATGACATGAAATCAAATCATATGTGTTCATCTAGTTTTTTTGATTATATATATGCCCTCAAATATCAATTTGACATGATATATTGATCACAGTGATCGTTTGAACATAAATTATGTAATCGATTCAGTATGTTTCTACGATCATGAACAATATGTTAAAAAAATCAATTTGTGTTCAAACGATCACTCCGCTCAATA
>JBBUKS010000017.1:7347693-7369445 GCA_038050645.1 Hedychium gardnerianum
TGGTAAGCGAGGGCTTGATTGTTCGAATCTGTTCTTAGTAAATGCCTGAATGGTAATGCAAAGACTTGCATTAGTTGCCCTTGTTTTTCCTTGTTTACTTGAGGATGAAAATTACAAATTTAGGATAGAAGAGGTTTAGTTTTTCCTCCATGTTTTTTTTTTATTAGAAGGATCGAAAATTATTTCTGAATGCTCCTTTATTTGTTTACTTGAGAGGAAGACTAGAGGAATAGGAATTCCAATATGAAATTAGTTTGGTGTAGTTTTCTTCTTCCAAAAAGAGATGGATAGTTTAATCATAAAGACTCTTAGAGCCGTTTCCTTTCTTTCATTTCCACCCAAAATTGGAGGAAATAAAACCTCAAAAGAAAGGCTATTTACCATTTGTCGTTTTGCATTCTTAAGATTTTCCACCCAAGTAAATGACAGAAACAGTTTCCCAATCACTCTCTCCCCACCTTCCACCCAAGTAAACAAAAAAGTGGTTTTTGAAAGGACTCCGAAAGTTCGACTCGAAACTTGTTTAGATATCGACAACAATAATAATAACGACAACAATCAAATTCTATCCCACTAGACGAGTCAGCTAAGATTACAAATTTATTAGCAAACTTTAATATGTTTTCAAGGAAGGACATAAAGATTTTCCAAGGAAATTGTGCATAGCTCAAAAGAACTCACTCAAGTCGTGACATATATTGCCTTGAGATGGCTTTTTCTTGGGTTACATGTTGAGATAATGAAGCATTTGTTTCGATAGTTTGAATTATTAGTCGATTCACAGGTACAACGAAAGGCGCTGGGATCCTAAGCGGCTTATTGGATCTGGTGGTATGCCTTCATCCCATTCAGCGACAGTGGTTGCTCTAGCAGTAGCCATTGGAATTCATGATGGTTGGGGCAGTTCTTCTTTTGCTACATCCACAATATTAGCAGCTGTGGTAAGTTTCTTGAAAATCTTTTACCCAGAACTGTGCGTTTAAGTTGCTGTTTCGATGGCAAAATATTCAGACATTATCTTCTTAAACATATCTAAAGTTTCCATTCCCCTAAATACTAACTGAGAAACAACTAGCCAGCTAGGGATTACTGTTTAACGGTGTTCGGCTTCTAGTAGGTTAACCGATGTTTCTATTTTTCAGGTGATATGTGATGCATCTGGTGTTCGATTGCATGCTGGAAAGCAGGCAGAGGTATGTAGTAACTAGTAGCATCATGACTTAAATTGTTGTTTTCTTTTAACATTCAACAATTTGTTGCTATCAACACTCAACCGTGAAGTTAGAGCTCTGTTTTAATTCATTCCGAGTCTGAAAAACTTAAAATTAGAAGATAACATAACCGAGGATTAGGCATATCGACTTTGGAACTAAATCTAATGTGAGCTAAACGATCCAGAGTGAATCCTATGTGTTCTTCCAAGGTGCTAACTTACCACACCCTCACTGAAATAGGAGCTTGTATATTGATTGTGCGAGCTGAATGCTCTCTGAACAACTTGTTTAAACACCATTAATGTTTCTTGGGAGAGTAAGAAGGTTTCTGTCATATGCAAATTTACCTTTTTAAAAGACTGGGAATACATAGAAAAAGAAGAATTATCCATGTTGTGATTCTCTGCAGTTACTTTTTTACAGCGAGATATTGTGCTAATACAAAAAAGTGTCATTCTTATCGAATTCTCAAAATCTAAAACAATTACAGGACTTGGTCTTGAAGGCATGCATCATGGTTGGCTAGGTTCATCTCATGTGGTTAATAGAATTATTTTTTCTTGTCCATTTCAGGTGTTAAATCAGCTTTTATATGAACTTCCAGATGGGCATCGGCTCTATGACTACAGACCACTGCGCGAACTTCTTGGCCATACTCCTCTTCAGGTTCGATTGGATATGCAAACACCTAGTTTATCTTCTTCTACACATAGACATCCATTGCTTATCTATATAAAGTCCATCTTGTTACCAAAGAATATATCACATATGGATTCTATGTTTCTTCTTTTCATAATGTTTCTCCTTTATATGCTCATCAGGTCGCAGTGGGTGCAGTACTGGGCTGTGTCGTAGCTGTAGTATATCAATTAGTAGGCACATTGGCTCGAAGCGCATGGCAAACAGAATTAGTCGACATACTAGTTGATATCAATTGACATGGAGCTGTGTCTAAATCTCTAGAAATATTAGTATTGGATAGTTAAGTTGTTCATACAAAGAATGAAATTTAATACACACACTTAGTCTATATATGTGTGAAACTGTGAATGCTACTACTATCATTAGATTTCTCTGTACCATTCTTTCTGTAATATATCAGGGTTTGTTGAAATTTGTGCTTTGTATATCAAGTTTTAGAGAAGCGAACAGACAACGAAAAGAAAATGACAAGGCATATGCTTGCAGAAAGATAGATAAACATGTTTGATATTACTGAAGACAGATATAATCACTGGAAGATTGACATAATCTTTAGAAACAATGCTAATACAAAACTAACATGTGACTCTTGTACAGTTGCAGCATTGACAGATGAACCATTATCAAAGAATAAAAAGGCTCATATTCAAAGTTACTGAGTTTTATCAATGATGAAGGTCTCATTAGAAATTCTTCCAAGTTGTTGCCTTTGCACCATTTACTAGAGCAGAGTTTTTTTTTCTTCTGATTTTTCACTTGAGCAAATTTAAAAACAAATTTTTTATATGCTCAGCATTTCAAACACCTAAAATTTCTGTTATACATCATATGAAACAAAACCGATATATATCAGAACGAAATTTCACTATAATCTGATTCACCTGATCTGTGATTACCACAGTGATCAATATCCACACACATACCTTTACCTATGGTATTTCAAGTTCTCTCTTTGCCTCATCTTCGGTCAGTCACCAAGTTTCAAGCTACTATGACCATCATCGCTTCTCCCTAAACCAAATGCCAGAAGTTATATGTTCTTTAAGCACTCGCTATCTCAACTTTTCATGATCCATGACTACATAAACCAGAACCATCACCAATTCTCCATCTTTGCCAACTCGGTGTAATCAACTGGAAGATGCACAAGACTAAGCTTACTAGGACAAAAGTGAGGTAAAGTTAAACAAAATTACAGAGAATATAATAAGAAAAAAAACTGCATTCATTTAGAGATCTACTTGATACTATTATTAAAAATCTGTCAAACATTTGACAGGCATAAAGAACTCTGAAACATTTGACAAGCATGAAGACATTTTAGTTCCATAAATATGATTAGGCATTAAATGCATACATCAGTACTTTGTTTGGACTTACTTTTCTTTATGAAACAGTGCTCACCGAGCTTGCAGTAGTAGCATTCACTTACTCGTCCACCAAAACATGAGAAAAATTATTCAGTCCAAAGATAAGACAACTACCAGAAATAAGCCTCGAGCAATACTAATAGTCAATGATTACTCAGTGATGTCGAAGCAGAGCTTAGCCTCGTCCCACGGACCATTTATCTCAAATTTGTATTCTTGTATCCTAATAAGCCAGTAAGGGCAAACTACAGAGATGAAAAATAGAAGGCCTAACAATAGTGTAAACAACATGCTATGCAACTGGTACACCACACTCAAGGCCATGCTCATTAATGCAAAGGAAAAAAACAGATGTACCTTATTGGAGTACTTCTTAATGCAAAATGTGATAAGTGGTGCAAAAAGAAAGATTTGTAAAGAAAAAAGCATTATGGCAAAGACATGAAGTCTGGATGGAAGACGAGAAGCCACAAGCACTGATGCCACTATTGATGCATTCAGGGAGATATTACTAGCTAAATTTGGATTCTTAAGAGCACCAGGAGGTCTTATCATGGAACCAGAATAATCATGAAGGAAAAGATGAATTATGAGAAGTGATACAGTCAATGCCACTATTGAATCTGAACTGATAGATCTAGTAAGAGTGTAATAGATTGGTGCTAAAACATATAATCCACTGATGAAGAATGAAATATTAAGAAGATAATGTGACAGAAGTTGGATGGAAAGTTGTCTTGCAGTGAGCAAGAGGACTGAAAATCCTAGTGCAAGAAGACCTATATCCAGTTTAAGGAGAGAGATTTCATCAATGTGTAAGCTCAATGTATGAGCCCATACAGAGACCACAAGAGATACGATGCAAATATATTGAGTTATGGAAACAGAATCAAGCATCACTTTCGGCATGTCCCTCTTTACCACATTGGCATTCATAACCATTTCTTCAAGGAATGATTCATCAGTGTAGTTGTCATCATATCCCGGCTGCATCCCTCCATATGCCACCTTCTTCCACTTAGAACGCTCCATGGTTTGATCAGTACCACCTTCAATCTGCCTACTGTGTGGCTTGGCTCACCTAGAAGGTCATTGCATAAAGAAGCATCAATTTGTGTCTTTGTGCATCCAGTCGGCAAATTCACCGGAATAACTTGAAAATGAGTCAAATGCTATGAGTAGTACCCAGTATCAGTTCTGAAATCTTGTTTCTATAATTTCTTCCTGGAAAAGGCGAAGAAGATTCAAGTGCAAATGCATTATAACGAGGTCAAAGAAATGGATTTTAATGTGAGTCTAGCACAAACAATAGAGAAAATAAGGAAAATATATGCAAAAGGGCACAACATAGCATGAGAAGATTGAGCGAGAAAAATGGAAAACAATTGTCATATATCAATGCAAAGGAAATTGAGGGCATCTAGAATGCCCACTCAATTGAATAAATTCTATCAGATACAAGTAATAAGAATTTAGTGAAAAATAATTTATCTTGAGGATTTTATCACACTTTAAAGATGCCACAAGGAGATACAAGTAGCAAGTGTTGGCAGTTTCTGTAACTGCACACACACAACTGCTGCGTGCAGCACTCAGTGCGGTAGAGAAAACTGCACTCGCACACATATATGTGTGTACGTCCAAGTGAAGGGGGAAGAACGAGGATGCTGAGAGATTGAACGTGAAGATCTCAGCGAGAAAAGAACATCCAGTATCGAAAGGGATTTGGCTCGTGGAATCTCTGAAGAACTATTCTATTTTGTAATTGCTCTTCTGACGGCAAACACGAAGAACTCAAGATCTGCTACAAGTCGCTGTAAGTGTTTACAGATATAAGGTAATCGTTTTCTGGATTTCATGCATTTTAACCTACAATGGTATCAAAGCAGTAGTTGAATGCATGATGGATCTTTCTGCTTGCCATATGATCATGTTACTGTGAAAGCATAAGATCTCTTAAATTAAATTAGATTATGCTCAGTTTGCATACGAAGAATCAACTTAAGATTTATATCTGGATCACTCATGATATCCATGTAAAAAGATCAGTGCAAGATATGCCTGTAGATCCGATCGAATGATATGCACCTGTTCATCGCCGGAGGAATCGCCGACGGAGTTTGCTCCATCGGGTTCTGTCGTCGCCAGGCGAGATTGCGAATATGTCGCGTTCTGCCGTCATCGCCGAACCCCGAGCCCAGCCGCAAATACCCAAGGGGTTTGTCTCCGTATCTGGTCAGTGGATGATCAGGGGGATTAGTCCTCCGATTTTGGTCGACGGGCGAAGGAGGTCGGAGGTGATGGCGGCTTAGGGGCTGGCGGCGGAGAAGAGAGAATCGGCGTGGGTGTCGTGAAAAAAAAACCCCAAATGTACGTTAGGTTTAGAACAGGTGGCAGCAACAGGTTTCTTAATTTTATTTTAAAATAGTTTTATATTACAAAGAAATTTCTAGCAATTTACAGTAATGACAATCTGGCCGAGTGATCCTCGTTCAGGGGATGATTAATATATAAGATATTATTATAATGAGATTTGAGGTTTAAATTCTGGTTAATAGTCAGATTTCTGTCTATGTATTAGTCATTATTCGGACTAGTTAGATTAATTCTCATGATTTACTTCCTCCGTGTTGATCCTGAGACGAATTGACGGAGCCGTTAAAGACGAGCATTTCGTCTATCACAATAAGATGGCCATTCAAATCCCACAGCTTTCATTTCTTTTTTCTTTTTATCATTTTTTTTCTCCTTTTCTTGGACTCGGCCCAATAAAAGCCCAGTTATATAAATAATGGCCTGTTGGGGTTACTATAAATCCATTTACGAGCCAGCACTATAAATAGAGCGACTCGATTAGGTTTATTCATCCACCCATCCGAAGCTCGATCTACTGCTCGCCGTGCCGCCTTCGTTGCTCTTGCTCTCTCGTCTCACTACCACCATGGTGAGTTATTCGTCAGTTTGGGTAGAATATGGTGTTGCGACCATGAATGATTTCCCTTTTAGTCGAAATCTGTTAACTGCGGATTCACGAGGTTTCAGATTTGCGCCTACACGAACTTATTTGCTTTGTTATTCTCCTATGTAACTCCCGATTTAGGGCGTAGTCATTTTTCTTCTCTTTTTGCTTATTGCCCTGTTGGTTTTGTAGTCGGGAAGAAAGAAGACTAGGGAGCCCAAGGAGGAGAACGTGACGCTTGGGCCAACTGTACGGGAGGGGGAGCAAGTGTTCGGTGTTGCCCACATCTTTGCTTCTTTTAATGATACTTTCATTGTGAGTCAAATAAGTCCACTTTCTGATCTGTTGGTTTAGAAAGGGAATTAAAGCTTTGATTTTTCTCACCTGTTTTGGACTTGCAGCATGTTACAGATTTGTCTGGGAGGGAAACACTTGTTCGTATTACAGGTATTAACTCTGTCTATATTTCATTTTCTCACATTGCATATGATTGCAAATTCTTAACTTTAGTTGACACTAGTTAGCTGTATAAGCAGCATGAACATGTTTGATGGTAATAAAATGGGTTTTTTTAGTAGTTTTACTTAATGCAATTAGACTTGATTTTGGTTGGATGAGTTGCCTGTTTACGTATTATAATGTTATTACTCTATTCGTGCATGGTTGAGCTCAACAATTTGGTCAATGATTATGCTCTTGTTCTCCAGTTTCTTAAGCACGGCCCTTAAGATCGCCTTCCTTGTACCTTGTGGAAGCGTTTCGAGTCATAGCCATGCAATATGAATTATTTGGTTTCAGAGAGTTTTTCTTTGAGATCTTTCCTTGTTTCATTGAATCTTAGGCCCTTCTGATGTGGCATTGGATTATCCATAAATATGTGCATTATAGATGTGCTGCATCTTTTATGTTGTTCATCTATTTTTTGCTCAGTGGATACCTCTTGCCAACTCTCTTGTGAATTGTGCCTAGTGTATGTACGAGGGGCATATTCAAATTCATTCTTTTTTTCATATACTATTTAAACTAAAACCTAAACTTATTTGAATAAGTTTTGTTGATTTATCTTCAAAATTATCAATCTGATGGTGCTTGGAATTTGATGTTCATTTTCTTAAGTGATTCATTTTATGAAATATACTGTTCAAGAATATTTATGCACATTTTTTTTGAGTTTTCTATGAAGTTTGAGGAGTACTTAAAAGCTAAGCCTACTCCCTTAGGTAAATTTTTAGTATACTTTTGATAACCACTCTCTTCTAGAAGAATCGCTGAATCATGAAATAACAAGGATGAGTTATGGAATTAAGTTTTATGCCTGCCTTCTTTCATGAAGGTAATTGGATCATGATTTTTCAAATTATCTAAATTTGGTAAGTCCTGAGATTTCCTCTCCTTTTTTTTATTTTCTAGAATAGAGTAGAAGCAATTAATTTTAAGGATTACTAATGCAACATTTTTCCGAGTATTGAATAATCGTGGTGCATGCTTGAATGAAGAAATTATCATCTCTTGCAATCTTGGAAGCTTCATTTTATCTAACATGAGATGTAAATGTGTCCTTTATTTGGTCTCTTTTCTTACTTTTGTTTTCGTTCACACAAACTTCTTACTCGTGCCTTTTCTTCTATTTTTTTTTTCCCCATAAATGAGTTTGGACTTATTTTTTTTTTTTTGCTCTTTTTAGGTGGAATGAAAGTCAAGGCTGACAGGGATGAATCATCTCCATACGCAGCTATGCTTGCAGCCCAAGATGTTGCACAGCGATGCAAAGTCTGCTCTTCGACTTGTTATTTTTTTCTCTCGATATCCATGCATTGTTTTAAATTGATTCTCACTACTGTTTTCTTCGTAGGAACTTGGTATTACTGCTTTGCATATTAAGCTAAGAGCCACCGGCGGGAATAAAACAAAAACACCCGGTCCTGGTGCTCAATCTGCTTTAAGGGCACTTGCTCGAGCTGGCATGAAAGTTGGGCGTATCGGCAAGTTCTTTTTCTATTATTATTCAAACTTTTCCCTATTCTCTTGTGCATAACTGCTAGTGTTCTTGTTCGATCAAAATCACTCCTTAGCTACATTCATCACCTGATTCACTTCATGTTGGCATCTTCAAATTCAATTTAGTAAAATCTCTTTATTCACTTTACATCATTCTCGGGATTTTTAAAACTTAAAAAGTTATTTGTTTTTGTGGCATGACATAATATAGCCTCTTTTAATTCGTTTTTTCTGGTACTGCAGAGGATGTAACTCCCATACCCACAGACAGCACTCGCAGAAAGGGTGGAAGAAGAGGAAGGAGGCTCTAATTCATCAAGTTCTCTTCAATTTCTTTTTCTCATTTTTCGAAATGTTTTAACTCAACTGTGTTACTTATAAATTTTGAAGTTTCGATTATCTGAAAGGTACTATGGCCTGGTTATGATATCATGATGAACGATACATCAAATTATCTTTAGAATTTGCATTATGCATTTTGCAAATGTGTTATTTGCAATGCTCAGCTGACCATGAATCTATTGAGATCCTTTACAAGAGTAAAGTTGGTATGAAGGAGCTCCACACCCTTTATGCTTTGAAGATAGGGGGGTAAACTAGTTCAACTAGCAATGTTCATGAAATTGATAGTATTTTTTTATTATCTTTAATATATATTATGAATAATTTAAAATAATAAAAGTTTGTAAATTACTATACTTTTCATATGTTTAAATAAAAATTTAAAATAAATTTATAATTAGATTTTTATAAATTTGTAAGAGAAAAATACCAAGGACTTCTTGAATACAGAAGAATAAATTAGCATCTCTTAAAAAAAGCTAAAAATCAAAAGGTGCTTTATAGGGATGTTTTATTTATGATTAACCATTAAAATGTGTAAAATTATTCTATATTGCAATGTATAATATTTAATATAATATCGTTGTTATAGTAGTTATTTAATAGATTTTATAATTATTTTAAAATATTTTTAATAAAATTTAAAAAGTATTTTGATATAATAATATTTAAAGTTTAAAATTTAAGATTTTATAATTTAATTACAAATGTAATTATTACTCGATAATTATTATAATATAAAAAATTATCTATTTCACTTTAATCAAATTAAATCATAAATTTTATATTCTAAATAAATTATAATAATTATAAAATAATTTCTACACAGCAATTATAAAATAATTTTTACATATATTATAACAATTATTAGTAACTGATACAATAATACTAAAATAAAAGATATTTTGAGAATAAAATATCTAATGAGCATCTCTTATATTATTTTAAAGAGATGTTCATTTGATTTTTTTTTTAAATTTGAGATTTTTTAAAAAAAATTTGCCCAATTTATAATAGATTTATTTATAAAATCATTTATGAATGTGAATAAATTAAATTTATCAGTGTTATTAGTGTTAAATTTATTTATTTTATATATTGATGAATATAAATGACTTTTTTTTTTCCCTCGAACATTTTATTCATTTCGAAATAGAAAAATACATTATTATTATTCCTGTTTTATTACGAAGAACTCTCACTCAACAAGTGAGATTGCTGCCGGGGTCAACGCCCAACTGACTGCAGTAGTCCGTGTAGTAGCCCACCCGAGCGTTGACCGTCGCGGGGTTGTTGCCGTCGCACTCGAGCGCGCCATTGATAGCGCGGATGGTGGCGCCGAATCCTTGGCCGGAGATGATGAGGGAGTGGCAGTTGTTCATCCAGTACCACAGGGCGGTCCTGAAGGAGATGACCACGTCGTTGGCCACCGTCTCCGGCGCGCCCAGGCCATCGAAGCCGATGTCCCGCCCGGCGGGGCCGTAGTTGAAGTTCCACGACAGTTGGATGGGGCCTCGGCCGTAGTAGTTCCTTCCGGCGACGCACGGCCACTCGGTGTTGGTCTCGTCGCAGTAGTCATTCGATGCGCCGTTGATCTCCTCGATGTAGCAGAAATCTGCACAGAATTTAGGAAATTAAAGAAGTCGATTGAGATTTTAGACTTCCCAACACCGGTGAAGAAAATAATTCAAATGCTCCGGTGGTAAAACAATAAAACGTTCATCCAAGCGCTCCTGTCAATTTATTTCAGGACTAATACGGAAGAAATAAATCACAGGAGCTAATCTAATTAATCCGAACAATGATCAATATATAGAAAATGACAAGAATCTTACTATTAGTCAGGATTTGATCATCAAAGTTCATGATGATAACATTCTATGCCTCTAATTCATCCTGTGTGAATAAATGCTCCGAATTTTATAGTTAGATGATAAATTAAAGAATTTAGGAAATTAAAGAAGTCGATTGAGATTTTAGACTTCCGAACACCGGTGAAGAAAATAATTCAAATGCTCCGGTGGTAAAAAGATAAAACGTTCATTTCAACGTTTTTGTCAGTTTGCTTCAGGACTAATACGGAAGAAATAAATCACGAGAGTTAATCCAACTAACCCGAATAATAACCAATATATAAAAAATGATAAGAATCTGAATACTAGTCAGAATTTGACTCTCAAAATTCATGATGATAATATTTCATGCACTAATCCATCCCGTGGGGACAAATGTTTAGAATTTTATAGTGAGATGATAAATTAATACGTGGGTTATGATTTTTTTTTAAAATATTAATCGATTCAAAAAAATTAAATATTTAAATTATAAAAAAAAGTAATAATAAGTCATTCAAACTCACGTCCGGTCTCGTGCGTGACATGGGCGAAGAAGGCGGCGATCTCGCGGCGGGAGTCGTCGGCGGAGCCGGTGCGGCCGAAGTTGGGGTAGTAGCCTGCGGCAGTCAGGAAAGCGTCGCGCGTGTAGAATCCCCTGCCGACGCAGCCGCTGCTTGACTGGCCGATGATGCCGTCGAAGAAGCTCTGCGTCACCACGTCGGCCACCGAGACGTCGTTGGTGGGGGAGGTGTAACAGGGTCCCTCCCGGCACCCGTCGCCGCAGTAGGCGTCGCCGGTGCCGCAGTAGCCGTAGCGGCTGCAGCAGAGGTCGGCGGAGCAGCCGCAGTTCTGGGCGGCCGCGGCCGCGATTCCGGAGAGAAGGAGGGCCAGCAGAAGTGCCGTGGGGTTAGATCTGGGGAGAGCCATGGATTCTGTTCCGGTGAGAGGTGGAAGAAGAGACGATGGAAATTGAGTGGAGAAGAGTGGAATTTATAGAGCAGAGAGGAGGTGGATTGTGAGCTGTGTCGGCGTTGACTATTAAAAATGTTTGACTTGGAAGGGTTGCGTATACGCGCGTAGGTTTTCTAGAATTGGGATGGAAAAAAAGTCAAAGAATGGAAGAGTTACAAAGATGTCAAAAGTTTTTTTTTTTTTGTCAAAAAAAACAAGAAAGTTATTTGTTTTGGAAAAAATAATAAATTTATGATATGTTAATTCAATCTATATTTTGAAAATTAGACTGAAAAGAACTAAAGATAAGTTGTTTATCTCGTCAATTGTTGATTTTTTTTAGTCATGATCAAACAAACAACACGTCTTGAATAACTCTATTAGATGTTATTGTTGAAGATCATCGATATTGATCCAACAGATTAAGTTCACTCAGTTAACTCATTAATAAATTGATGGCTTAAATCGATAGAGCTCAATATAATATGATGACGTGAATCTTATTCCCTTTATTCTCGACACCTTTTTATTGATTGGTGAATCCTTTTGAATTATAACTGTATTTTTTTTAAAATTGATTCTAAAAATAATCGATCCGATCCCCTAACAAAATCATACTTCTAGATTTAGTTAATCAATTAATATCATCAATTGTTAAATTATCTTTTAATATTGTCATCGATTTAGTTTTATGAATCATCAATTTAATATCATCAATTACTAAATTATCTTTTTGGACTTCCACACACCCCTTGCGATAAATTTTTCTCTTCACATCAAGAAACTAAGAGAGAACTATTATAAGAGTCAGATTCTTTTTATAAAAATAAAGGGTTTATCAAGGCGAAGAATGTCTTATAAGAGATGTCATATTTTAAAATATAATTAACTGAATTATTATATTTCTTTTACTGCCCACATGCATCTTTAATTAATTGGTTAATTATTAAACAAAATAATTAATTAATCAATTATTAATTTCTCCTTGGCACATTAATTGATTTTTAATTTTTAATAATTAATTGATTAATTTTTTCAATTCGTGGCCATATCTCGCACACTAATTCTGATTTCTCACCTTTTAATTAATACTGATACAAACTAAAATACTTTATCAATCTAGAGGAAAAAAAAACACGAGAAAAATATTTTTGAAACATTACAAGCCAAAACCAAAACTACAACCACAACCAAAATTAACTTTCTACCGGGGCAATGCTACAACGGTAAGTTCTCCGAGTAATTAATCACATGTTTAAGAATCGAATCTCAATTATCATCATTATAAAAAAATTTTTTTAATAATCTTTTGGATAGACTTTCGTGAATAAAACACAGATCAAATCGATCATTTCTTCCGAATTAATCGATTCGTTGAGCTGGATAACGAGAGAAAATGAATGAGAACGCAGCCGCAGCAGCGGCGTGCATGCAATCTCCATGCGAAAGAACGACCAACGTTCTGGATGTGAAATATAATAATTGCAACGAGTTGACTACTCCATCACAATAACAAAAGCAAAAAAGGAATTAAATTCTCTCAATTTGAGAGAAAAACAAACAAATTCTGTTCATATATGTTTTCCCCTCTGTGGAGTGCCTTAAGTTTCTTCTGAAATTAATTAAGTGTTCAAATTGATCAGACCATCGAGAATCCTTGATTAGTCAACAACTACTAGCAATAAGCCATGTTGGTGGCCATCCTTTTGGAAAAAATCAAACCATAAATGAAGAAGAAAGCATGGAATTTTTCCTGCTATTCGATATTGGAATTGGTCAAATGGCTCCTTAATTGGTTGACATTACTCGAGAGGCATCACAATTATGGAAGCAGTTGTAAACAATAACTAGGCCATTGTTCATATATGTCACTCAGAATTTTTAGAAAAAACTACTTGAATTGTTCATCTGACTTTCCAAGAGTCATGACTCATAACAACCTTTCCAGATTGCAGTTGAATTATGATTCAAAAAATTATCAAGTGGAGGAAAATTAATGGATGTTGGAATTTTTCCTCGTTGCATTAGTCAGACTTCAGCCGATCCCACCTAGTGAGATAAAACTTGATTGTAATTGTTGTTGCTGCTGCATTAGTCAGACTTCCTTTGGAAACATCACATGCCGTTTCAAATATATGGAAGACAAAGAAGACAAAGAGCCAGTCTCAATATCTACCAGTTTTTGGAAGGAAAATTTCTACCATTCTTGAGAGCTTTGAATTCAATGAGCAATTCTTTAATTTGAGAAACCAAAATATATTATATGGTTAAGATAAGTACTTAATTCACATGCTGCAATTTTCTGCAATCGGAATTTAATATCTCATTCAAATCATAAAATTCATAGGAAAAAGGATTATTTTCTTCTTCACTTGATAGAGAAAATGAGTATGGACACAAAATGAGTTAACATTATCTTGAAAAATGTAGATTTCAGCCTGCATGAATAACTACATAGAATGACAAAGAAAGGTAAATCTATGGAGCTGGAGACCGTACCAAGATGAATGAGGAAGCAACATGAACTGATGAATGATGAAGCCACTTTAATCAGAACCCACATCCACCCCTCTTCGTCCCAAGAACTCCTTGGCTTCTACAATATCCTGGATTGAAAGATTAAACATTCAGGTTTTGGCGCATCTAAATACAATGCTACAAGTGATGCGAACAAAAGTCCCAATATTGACCGTAAACTACTAGCACCTACATGTAAAAAGAGAATTGTGTTTGCAAAGAAAACAAAGCAACTTATTTTCTACTGAATTACAAGCACTAAATAGGATGATATAAAGACATTGATTCTATAATGGATTAGTCGAGTTAGTGGATGACGAGAAATCAATGTCACACACCAAGAAGCCTAGTGCAGATGACAGTGTAACAATTTCATCCTCAAACATTTTAACATTTGCCTCTTGAGTTTTTCTAGATCAACTGTGCAGGTTTAGCATCTAATGGTAAAAGATCAGAAAAAGGAACCGAGCAAGAATTGAACCTATAATTGCATTCACCTAAATTTTAGACAACACCAAAGACCAAGAGGCCTCTTGCAGATCAGAGAATAGCAAACCATTCAGTTTTTCTAGAACATTTTGTGGAGGATTAGCATCTAAAAATACAGTTAAGGTAAATTGACAGTTGAAGTTGGTAAAATATCAGAAAAGAAACCTTCTGCAAAAGTACAGCTTCCTGCAACAGTACATTTTGGAAACAGAAGATTGGGTGGAAATTAATAAGAAACAGAAGATATGGTCTTAAACAACCTTCTGCAAAAGTACAGCTTCCTGGGGACATGTTGGAAACAGCATCAAACCCACTCCTACCATAAGAAGGCCATAACAGCCTAACGAGACAACTAGATAAACTGGAAGCTGGAAAGGAGAAAACAAAATTGTTAATACTTAGTAAAAAACTAGACCATTTTAAAGAGGAAGAACATATAACAAAAAAACTGACCAGCCAAGTGTAGTGATGAGGAACTACTGATGTTTCAAGTAAAGTGATCCAAGTGGCAGCAACAACAACCAGTAAAGCCAAGATCTTTAGAATGTGCTTCATATTCAGCTCAAAACAATTACTTGGAATTCTGACCTATAATGAAAGAAAAGTAATGCAAACATTTTAGTCATGTCAATTTGTATCCCTTTTATTTAATTGGATAAATAAAAGGTTCAATTTGTACATTTTAGCCAAGAATGTACACACTTTGACACATTTGTTTCCTAGTATTCTAGAATTTGAAATGGAACATAAGTAAACTAAATATTCCACTCCATATCAATAACAGAATTTGAAATGGAACATAAGTAAACTAAAAGGTTCAATTTGCTATTCAATAATGTAATGGAACATAAGTAAACTAAATATTCCACTCCATATCAATAACAGTCAGAAAAAGGTATTTGGTCGCCATTTTTTTTTCGGAAAGCGAGAAATAGGCAGGGCTTACCTACTAGTATTAATATATAGTGATGAAGTCAGTTACAGAACAATTTGCTTAGCCAGATACAGTATCTACATACAATCATCATCATAGATCAAGCTAGGCAAATTGGAACTAAGCTGCTATTGCTGCTACTGCACAAAGAAAATCTTATAGACTTGCTTAGGCAGAAAATAAACCTCTGCAGAAGCTTCTCCAGCGCCAACCAAATCTATGGTCAAAGAAGTTCCAGCCAAGAGTGTAACAACCACCTGATACAATGCTGTTAAAAAATCAGGCCAATTGGATTGAACCAACAATTTGAAACTAGGTTTAACGCGGTTTCCATTTCTGTTTAAATCAATATAACCATCAAATCTAACACTTGTAGCCTAATCTTCTCTCCTACCAAATCATCCTCTCCTCTATCTCATCTTAACTCTCGCATCTGTCTCAACCTTTTCATCTTTCCTATCGAATAGCCACTTCATACAATCAGAAATAATTCGGCCATTTCAGGTAGATTGCTATGGAATAGGAAGCATCACCAGTAATTCAAATTTCCCATGTCAGGAAATCAAAAGAGAAATTGGCTTCCATCTAGCTCTGTAGGGGAGACGAGGGATCGGAATAAGCAGCACAAAGGAGAAAGATTCAGCAACAAGGAAGGGAGAGAAGAAGTGAACCTTAGAATCCAGATAGCTAGGCGATAGGCGAAGATCGTGAAGAGGAGGCGATCGCCGTCGGTGATCTCCTTTCCGGAGAGAGAAGAGGGGGGGAGTTGAGTGGAAGTTAGAGGGAGAAATTCTCTACGCGGCGGGCTAGGTTTTGACTACACTGATGGGTCGGGCTCGAACCGCCCAGATACGGCCCATGTTGTGCTTAGTGGGCCGCCAGCGTTGTCGGCCCATTTGGTTTACTCTCGCTTACAGCTGCTTGAGTCTTCGCAACTTCCTCACTTTTTCTCGCTTCCTTCTCTCTCTCTCTCTCTGACTCTGATCTACTTCCTTTCCATTTCTTTCTATCTCACATTCGATTCTGCTATGATCTACTCTGTGTGAGACTATTTCAAGGTGTTGTGTTGCGCCTTTTTCGTTCACAAAGTTAGCGCAGAGTGGTTCGCTGTTCGGTTCGATTGGATGGAGGGCGACAGTTGCAGGCCGGATCAGGGGAAGCCATCAGCCGTGCCAGATGGGAGCTCCGGTGATTGGAGGATCCAGCTCCAGCCCGATGCGCGGCGGAGAATCGCCAATAAGATGTGAGTGGGATGTCCTAATTCCACCCCTTCCCCCTAAATTTCGCCCCTTTTGGTGATTGGATCATCGGCATGGATAATTGCTTTGATTTGATCGTTGAATTATTTGATATTTGACATGGAAATTTTATTCAGGGTCGGATTAGGGCGTGTGCATAGGGTTTTCCGTCAATTTCAGAACTTTTGTCGACAACTATTATCGTTTCTGTATCAACTATTTTTTTTCCCCCTATCTGTATTTTTCTTATTGTTCTTCTACTTATAAGAATCAATTTGTCATTTTGTTCGGAAAGAATAACTCCTGGTTCTAAAAAAAAAATACTAGTCTCCTGCTTCCCTATAAACCAAGATGCTGATCATATAAACTAGTCTCGAAGGTTTCTTTCTAAAGGGAGAGTGATGACTTGAGTTATGATTCTAGGAGAGTTTTCGATTGATGACATGACCTGTTTATTCTCTGCATAAACAGGCCTTTCTTTTGCAGTGATACTTTCTTTGACATTGGATTTACTGAAAATATTCAAAAAATAAGGCAAAATGGAATTTCAATCGGATGATGGTTTTGAAAAACTGCACGTATGTCTGGTATCTTATTACTTAATTACTTATTAGACCACATTCGAAGGAAAGGCATTAGATGTTTGGGAGCAACGGGGCTATGGAAAGCCACGTTTTTGCTTTTCTTTAGCACAAGATCATGAACTAGAGACGTAAGTCCATAAGGTCCCATCCACAACCCATTGCATCTTGTATCATTCAGTGGAATATTTCTTTTCTAGAAGATATGGAGAGGAGTCCTTAGAATAATCATCTAGAAGATGCCTTTTAAACCTAATCCATTAAGATTGAATCCAACATTTGTTATCGAGATCAAATATCATCCATTGGATCTTAAAGCTCATAGAAAATTAAGATTGTTCCCATATATTTCTCTGATTAAATTCAAATTGAAATTTCAATTAACCTTTTAATTAATTTTCGATTTGATCTATCTGTCCAATTGCGCAAATTAATCTTAAATTTTCGCAATGGTACTCTCTAATATAATTTGGACAAATTAATATTTACCTTGTCCCAATTAAATCTCCATTAATAAACACAATTAATATCTTAATTATCTAATTAATTTATTGAAACAATTAATGCATAATTATCCTTAGACCTTCCTCAAGGTTGCATGGGTCATATGTCGAGATCTTGAGCCTTGTGTGTGATTTTATAGGCTCCCAAACACTATAATGTCGCATGAAGATCTTCTTCAACAGCCCAGGTACACCTTGTAGCACAGTTCTGTGCTATGCAGTCCTTGTATCAACTCATGTCACAATATTACCCAAGCACTTGTCAACCTATTTCAGACATAAATAAATTTGATCCAATTAATCAACAATTTGATATATTCTCTGTTTACCATAAGTGATAATTCTTTTGTTGATTACTCCATCAACATAAGACTAGCAACATACACAACCAAAAGTGTATATGTACCTTTCAAGTGAGTAAACATGTTAAAGTATATAGATTCTTTTATGAGAAGAATATTAATTTCAAGTCTAAGGATCAGTTGCGCCTACTTGCTGCCTACCTGCTTGAGATCCTATAAACACTAGATATACTACTAATGAGTTTTCATTGCGAGTCATGTGCAATAGATCGTTCTACTTTACCTCTGGTGTAGACTCTCTATAAATTGTATTGCTGAATTTGATCAGTATATATATACATCAAACCTGGGAGTTGGGATTGATGATTTCTGAAATTGTACTATCATATTCTTAAATAATTCAATCAGAAAAAAGATATACACTATATTAACCTCATTTGATTATTCTTGTAACTTTATCCATTCTACTTGAGCTCAGATGTTGACATTCTAATAGAGGAATGCACTTTCATCCTGCTGCTTTGACCTTGTAGATGCATCCTTCATGCTTCTTGTTCTCATATTTACATATATTGTATGCCTCTTTTTACCCTTTTTCCTGCTCAAACTAATGTGTTTATATTCTGTATGTGCTTTTTCTTAAGTGATGCAACTGTCTTCCTTAATTTTTAGTACAATTGTATTTTATTAACTAAAAATCGAGCTGCTCTTGTCTTTCAATAAATTAAACCTACTCTGCAGTAGTGTTTTTTTTTAAAAAAATTTGTTCCTTCTTCAATTATTTTATTTTTAACTTTCAATTTATAAACATGTTTTGTTCATTGTCTGTGCAGTTTTGGACTATATCTTTGCTCTTAGGTACTGCTTAGATGATCATTGCCACTCATTTTTCAATTATCTACTATTCTATTTGATCTCAAATCTTTGTGCTCATAATTTTGTAGCGTAATACTTGAATAGTAATACTTGAATAATTTATATTTTAGAATGGATGTTTTGAAGAGGCATCTGCCAATCCGTATGCCCAATGGCCTAAATGAACTTCAGAAAATTGCTATTCGGTTTGAGGAGAAGATATATGCTGAAGCTGCCAATCAGGTAGATCCTCTTATCTTGTTTATATACTTTATCTATCTTGGTCTGGTTGTCCTAAGAACCAATGCTTTTACTTGCCTATACGTGCATTTTAAATTGTTGTTTTGATGTTATTTCACGACTGATAAAAACAAACACTTTTATAGTCTTATGAAAATTCTTCTGTGTCAGTATATGAAACATAACAAAGCTTTCTCTACGGTCTGCCATTATGGTAACAATAGTAGAATATGTTTTTTCCTTCTTCTGTGCCCTCTAATTACTGAATATGCTCCTTGGTAGAAATTTATCCTTCATAAAGAACTCCATGGCGCTCACAAGCTGTAGGTCGGATGATCAAACTGCACTCATGTTAATTTACTGCAGATCCATTACCTAGAGATTTTTTGGGTGATGACATAGACTCCTGATGAATGAACTATTAATTATCTTTAACTATGCAATTTAAGAGCACAAAGGAGAATCTGTTCTTTATGCTTTCTTTTTCTTGCCTAATTTTTTTTCATTCACTGATGTATTCCTCTAACACTACAATATTCCAGTCTGATTATTTAAGAAAAATTTCTCTAAAAATGCTGTCAATGGAGAGTAAGTCTCAACATCTCAGAAGACCTGGACAAATGATTCCATCTACGTCCAACAATCTGTATGGTAACCAGAATCCTGTAGATCCAGGTATGTAACAAGAAATTTTCACTTTCATCAAAGTTAGGGATTCTTAATACAGATGTGAGTAGCTATTGTTGGAAATCATAAATTGTATATGTTTCTACTTTTACTGCAAAGGAACATCAAAACCAAAAACCAGAAGAAAATTCTTGATTTTACATTATTTGCTAGACATCTTGATGGTTAAATTCATTGCTTCTTAACTAATTGACTTTTTCTTTTCGATACTTAAAGAGATGGCTTCTGATTCTGACGAGCACGATGAGTTCTCCGAGGAGCACGACTCTAGTGATGATACATCACATGATAGTCTGCAAAGCGAATCCTGGAATTCTGGTTTGACTGGGGACATGATTGCTAGAAAGCGCGATGCCTCTGAATTTGCATCAGGGTCCAGTAGCAGGAAGAAAGATAAAAAGGTCGCCCATTTGTCATCCTCCTTGCAGCTACTTGCAGAAACAATCTCTTTGAGGACTGCAGCAAAGCAAGAGCTGCAGGATGCTAAAAAACATTCTCAGGAGAATGCTCAAAAGGAGGCGGATGCGTATTCAATTGCCTCATGCATGGACCTTCTTAATATCATACCGGACGTTTCTATCGAAGCCTACATAGCTGCGTGCGATCGGTTCCGAGATCCAGCATGGAGAAACATGTTTGTCAAGATGCCGGATCATAGGAGACTGCAGTGGCTGGAGTGGTTGGCTCACCATTAGACTGCAGATGATATAGCTCATGTTGGACCTGTAATGAAGAACTATGTTTCATTTCGCAGTTTGTCATAGACTTGTGTTTTAGTAGCTTGCAGATCGTTTCGGGTGGCTTCTGTTTAGCTTAAGTACTTGTTCTACCTTTTGTTTCAAGGACTTTGTGTTCCTAGATGGCTTCTGTGAACAATCTCCTACTTTATTGCTTTCTGGTTATTGCTTGTAATAGTGTTTCAGTGCTTACTGGTTTTTGGTCAAAAGCCAAAAAAATATTTAAATTAATTATGTGATTCTTATTAAGAAATATATATATTTTTAAAAAATAATATTGGATAAAATACCCACTGTTTTAATATTATTTAAAATATTTTAAAATAATATTACTCCCTTAGAGTTACAAGAAGAACACAAACTCATTTCCACTCTATATATTTTTCGTATGTTGTTTCTTATATTCAGTCAAATATAGCTCGATCTTTAGATCTTCAAGTTAAGTTCGAGTCGAAAAAATATTCCAAAGAGAGGACCACTCCATGTATGTAGAGGTGGCCACCATGCTACTGCATAAAAAGTTTGCACTGGTCCTTTTATTTATTTTTTTAAAGATAAATATATATAAAAATCTCAAAGATCACAAAATTATTATAACTACATGTTTACGACACCAGTTACATGCTTTTCATACAAGATAAATCATCAAAGATACAGTAAGATATCATGCCTTGGTGCATCGTCCTTTACCTTTGTAGTGGCGATGAAAAGCATCAAAAAAATTTACTCATGCCAGTTATTTTTAATCCGATGTCCAATCCTCTCTTGAGCCTATCAAAAAGAGACTTAGCAATAACACAGAAAATGTAGGCATTGGACTCTTCAAACCGGCGACATAGGATACACATCTTGTTTGATTCATAGGACAAATTATCTACTATCCTTAGCAAGTAGTCAAGCTATGAAATAGTGCTTGGGCAATATACATGATTTCCATATCATCAAAGGGACTTTGGACATTCGTGGACGAAAAAACTCATAGGCCAAAGCTGATCCATTTTGCTTCGTCGTGAACTACTCAATAAGTTTCATGTTTGCCTCCCCTACTTAGGTAGTGGTCTCCAAAAGAATGTCACGAATTTGAAGTAAACGCTTAATGAGTAGAGAATCCGAAGGCTTACTCCTCCAATGTCAATACATGATCAATAAGGGATCTTGGAGAAGGATCAAATCATATTAAATCTATTGTACGTAGTTTTATCCTATACTATAAAAGACTATTTTTATAACTCAAACCTATAACTACAAGATCACACGATCATCATGAATTACTTTGGAAGGATAGGTTAAAAGCATTT
>JBBUKS010000017.1:7391624-7414689 GCA_038050645.1 Hedychium gardnerianum
TAGGTGATTTAATTGGTAAAACTAATTAAATATTATGGGCAAAAATCAACATGATACTCCAAATTATACAAATGATCGAAAGGTTGTCCCTTAAAAAACATAAAATGCTGCATCAAATAGTTTATTCTTAGAATATCCCTCAGCCAACAACATTATAAAATTATAATAGATACTACTAACTATTATAATTTTATTTCTTACTTACAATATTATTATAACAGCTACAATTAACTCTCATAATATATAGAAGATACTATGTAATTACTACAATATATAAAAATACTAAGTAGAATCAAAATAGAGAGAGGAGGGATGAATCTCTTATCGTTTTGAAATCTTTTTTTGTCATTTTGTATAAATCAAAATTATAGCAAAAATAAAAATAAACAAACAAAAATATAAATTATTTTTTTATTTGGTTTATAGTCCATCGACTACTATTTCAAGGCTCGTGATCCTTGATCGCTTTGATGGACAATCTACTATAGCTCTTTTCTCCGAAAGATTTCGAAGAAAAAAACAAACTCATGAAGAAGGAGAATACTAACAACACTATTATTTTCTTAATTTAATGCAATAATGAAAGTTTAACAACAACATAGCGAGTGTAGATCAAGCGTAGATTGTCGGTATGTCTCACGGCGTCGTAATAGTAGATCTTGCACAAATAATCACAATAGAAATGAGATGGAGCGTAGAGAGAATGAATAATGAGCCTCGGACCTCGAAATTATTTTTATAGTCTTCATTCAGTCGACTAAAAAATGACTGATGATTAGTCGATTGATCGATTCCGTCAGATCTAAGTGTTCAATCGACTGAACCCTCGGGATTTCCTTCCCTGCGATGATCAATTAGATCCAGCATATCTTTCCATATACGTGGTTCAATCGACTGATCATCTTTGTTTCCTCTTTTGTTGGATTCGACCTTGTGTTTGTCCACCTATATCAATCGACTGAACTTCAGTCGACTAAACCACTCGATCAACAAGAACTTTGTTTTTTCTGGAAAATAAAGTTAGCACAAAAATAATATAAATAATGATCCTACAAAACAGAGTTAGAAACATATAGTAATGCATGAATAAGATAGACAGATAGGACTATCTTAATCTCGATTTAGAAACCTCTATTTTTTCAGTTAAATCATCGCCTAAGGTTTATCCCTACTGGGACACGACCTCACTGTCATTCTTTTAAGAAGAAACACTCCCTCCAAGAGCTTACATTAACTCACCAGCCAAACAATTAGTCTTTTAGATCTGTTTGGATTTTAACTGCTTAGCATCTGATCGACCTATTAAGACTTCCTTTTGATTCGATATCTGGTCCTCTCTGACCTATCGAATACATCTTGCCAGATGTCTAGTCCACTTAACCTATTTGGACTTTTTAATTGATTTTCACGATCTGCTGAGACTTCCATTGCCTAATATATGGTCCAGTAGACCTACTAGGACTTTCTAAATTGAATAACATGCACACTTGATCAATCTATTAAATCACAACAGAATTTAACTTTAAACCTTTGACAACATCAAAACATAGGTTCGATTTTGATACACCCTACACCAACACTAAGTAGACATTATAATTGTTTTAAAATAATTTTAATAAGTTAGTAAATAGTATTTTAATATAATAATATTTAGAGTTAAGGATTTATGGTTCAAAATTTTAAAATTTAAGATTTAATAATAACCATGTAAAAGCTAATCGATAGTTGTTAGAATGTGAAAAATTAATTATTCAATTATAATCAAAATTATTACACATAAATCACTATTATATAAAAATATTTTTTACCAGCTTAGTCAAAAAATATTTAAATTTCATCAAAATTATTTTAAATTAGTCAAGATCACTTTAAATCAATAAATCTTAAATCCTAAATTTTAAATCATAAATTATAAATTATAAATACTATTATATCAAAATACTCTTTATTATTTACTCAAAAAATAATAATTTATTAAAATTACTTAAAGATAATTGTAATAATTAAGTAGTTACTATAATATTACAATAATAATATATTAAATATTACACGTTATAGATTTTAATTTTAATCCAAATATTATTGAAGTAATTTTGATGAAAATTATTCAAATTTTTATTCTGGTTAAAATAGATTTTAGTAAAGCAGTTTGTGAGCTAAAATTATTCAAATAACTTAGATGAAAAAGAAAGTTTTTTTTAAAAAAAAATCTCGCAAAGAAAAAATAAAAAATAAATAGAAAACCGGTTCCAGAAATTGTACCCGTGGACAGTCGAGTAGCCCGTGTTTTATATACAGTCTCTGCCTTCCCACGCCACTTTCATGGTCGTACGAAGTCCGACGCAAATGGCTGAAGCGAACGTGGCGAAGGCAGCAGCTGCAGCGGCGACCGAGGAGGTCGTGGTCGGAGAGGTGGCGGTGGCGCCGATGAAAGAGCTGGTGAAGCAGTCGCCTCCTGTTCCCGAGCCGGAGAAGCGGCCGAGGAAGATGGCTTTACTCTCGGCCCTGGCGGCGGAGGCGGCCGAGGAGAGGCGCGCCATCGCCTTCGAGGAGAATGCGACGGCGGCCTCTACTTTCCAGGCCGGCGTCTTCTCGGAGGAGAGTACCTTCGTCGCCGACCTCGGCGACCACGAGAAGAAAGCCCTCGACGAACTCAAACAGCTTGTTCGTGCTTCCCTCGCCGGCGACGACTTCTCCCCGCCTCTTCCGGACGGAAAAAACCAGCAAGAGGGGCCTCCGGTTCTTACTCCGCCGGAATATTTGCGGAATCCGGCGTCGGAAGAGGAAGATGAGGGAAAGCTAGTGCATAATGCCGTCAAGGCGGACGAGGACGGAGCCAAGACGGTGGAAGCCATAGAGGAGACCGTGGTCTCCGTCGTCGCTCTACCAACCAAGAAGAAGGTGAAGGAGGACGAGAAGACCGGCGCCGGCGCCCCTGAGGTGCTGATTTGGGGCGTCCCCCTTCTGGCGGACGAGAGGAGCGACACCGTCCTCCTCAAGTTTCTCCGCGCGAGGGACTTCGACGCCAAGGAAGCCATGGCCATGCTCAAGGCCGCCGTGCTGTGGAGGGAGGAGTTCGGCGTCGAAGCCCTCCTTGAAGAGGACCTCGGCGTCCCTGATCTGGAGAGGGTGGTCTTCACGCACGGCGCTGACAGGGCAGGCCACCCCGTGTGCTACGGCGTCTACGGCGAGCTCCAAAGTGAGGCGATGCACGCACTGGCGTTCGCCGACGAGGAGAAGAAGAAGCGGTTCTTGAAGTGGAGGATACAGCACCTGGAGAAGGGCATCCGCGACCTGCTCGACTTCACTCCCGGCGGTATCTCGACAATGCTGCAGGTCGCCGACCTCAAGAACGCAATCCGGCCGGCGAAGGAGATCCGCCATGCCTTTGCTCTGCTCCAAGACAACTACCCTGAGTTTGTGGCCAAGCAGGTAGCTTCCTTCCTTCCATTGTTTCAGAGAATCCATGGAGCTGAATTGCTTCTTCTTGTTCAATGCAGTTTTTTTCATTAACAAAATTTCATTTTGATGAACTTCACTAAGAAATGAACAGGAGAAGAACATGATCACTGAATTTCATTTTGATGAACTAGTTTTGAAAAAGAAAAGAAGAACAACATGATCCATAGAGTTAAATTCAGTAACTGAGGCATGTCTTGATTAGGTTATCAGAATCATGAGCTTGTGAATTTGTAACTAATGTGACGAACATCGATCGCAATTGCTAGATATTCATCAACGTTCCATGGTGGTACCTCGCGTTTCATCGAATGATGAGCCCCTTCTTCACCAAGAGGACCAGGAGCAAGTTTGTGTTTGCAGGGCCCTCAAAGACAGCTGAGACCCTTTTTAAGTTGAATTCTGCCCTCTTTTCTTTGTTTAGTTAACCAATTTTCGATAGTCTCCATTGAGCATCGATCGATCGACTTTTCTCTGATAGATACATTGTGCCTGAGCAAGTTCCAGTCCAATATGGAGGCTTGAGCAGGGAGAATGACCCTGATTTCACCAGTGCTGATGCTGCAACAGACCTCACTATCAAGCCCTCAGTGAAGCAAGATGTCGAGATACTGATTAGCGAGGTAAGCGGTTGAATCCTTTCGATCCACTAAAACAATCAGCTGTTGGATGGATTCAGGATGCAGTGCTGTGCAGAAATGTATTCTCGTTTGGGAGCTTCGAGTTCTCGGTTGGGATGTCACATACAGTGCTGAGTTTGTCCCAAGTTTGGCGGACCGGTACACGGTGATCGTGCAAAAGGAGAGGAAGCTGTCTGCCATGGACGACACTATATTGAAGGACACCTTCAAGGTCACCGAGCCCGGGAAGATTGTTCTTTCAGTGCACAATTCATCCTCCAAAAAGAAGAACCTCCTATGCAGATACAAGATCAAGAGCTCAAACTGAGTCGGTCCAAATTGTAGCTGAAAAATGAATGTGTATCGATCGATAATTAGCAACCAACCTAGTAACAATTCTACAGTTGTTAGTTGACGCAAATCTTCCTACATTTGATATGATCATGTAAGTTATCTGTCTACATTGGATATGATCATGAGTTATCTATAGATGTTCCTCAATTGTTTCATTCTTGCTTCTTCTTTGTCTATTTTGCAGTGATGCTTCTAGGGTTAGGTCAAAAGATTATAACTGGCTTACTTTTGCTTTTGTAGAACTAGGGAATCTGATTTCTCTTCTTTCTAGTTTGCAGTCAAATCTTTCTTAAACAAATAGATTGAGGACAAGAGAGAAAAGAAAAAGGGTTTTAGGTTTGATACAGGAATTTGACAAAGTGAGCACTCTTCCCAATATGTTCACCATTTTAAAAGGTGATTTGGTGGCTAGAAAGCATGCACATTTAGGGTTTAGGGTTTTAGAACTGGTGATGAGGTGACTACAAGACATATACACAAGTTGGGTTTTCACTACTTCCAATTTGAATCTTGAGGGAGGCAAAATCCAACACAGAATAAAGAAAAAGGTGATGGAAAAGAAGGGAAGAAAGGATGCATCTTGGTGGATATTGATTGTCATATGTGCGATCTTTTTAGAATGAGGACGATGGAAGAATCGATGATCCCGCATATATGTATGCTTTTTTGATTGAATTGGTCCCTAATTTGATCGAAGATCGGGAGAAAAAGAGATGGAATTATTTCTCTAGTGGTTAATCATCTACCACTAGTTCAAGGTCTCCAAACTATTAAAAAAATAGCCTTAATGATTTATCTCTTTCGTGTTGATCCTGGGACGAACTGGCGGGAGCGCTGAAAGCGAACGTTTCGTCTTTTTACCACCAAACTACTAAAAAAGACATGACCTACTAGATACTTTTCTCTCTTTTTGGGGGGGTAATTTAGGTGTTCGAGTTAATTCCAAAGGTAGATAGTCTTCCCACTAGCTCGCTTATAGGTAAATCTGAAATTATGCACACTCAAAGGCCTGTGAGGCAAGATAAGCTTAATTTTTGTGTTCTCTGAAGACTGAATTTTTCATTTGTTTTCTGTCGTGTAAGAGTAGGGAACTGCTCGACGGCTCTTTTTCGATCGTGTTAGTTTGCCATGGCAATGTGTAATGGAGGTCAATGAAACAAAGAACTAGTAGGATAGTTACCACCCAGAATCCGTCGGCATTTAATCGAATACTTTGATCCAAAAAACTAATCTTTCAAAAACCAAATGAACAGAAATCAAAGCTACATACCGTCAAAGATGTCAAGAACGCCAATCCCTTTCCCATGATTCCTCTTTAGAGTTCAAGGATGAGCGAGGCAAGATTGATGGGATCGAAATCTGTTCTGGTTATCTCAAACTTCCTATCTCATGTAGCATGATGCTGTTCATCCCAAATTCTTTTTCAGAAAACAAAAAAACAAAAAAGAAAAAGAAAAAGAAAAACCATCCGTCAATGTGATTTCATAAACACATATAACACTATAATGCCACGAAAAACATAATATAGGACCAGCCCAAAGGCAATAATCATTGACGGTAAGAATCACCTGAAACAAGAACAAACGAGGATGACAGGAACATATGACGACCAACAAATGCGACAATCATATTTACAACCGTTAGCAATGGTAAATCTCTATTATTCGTGTATTACCTCAACCTAACCTAGCTATTCCAAGAGTACAAAGAATATGAACAATAAACAATTAGCAAGCTCTATACACAAATTTTACATTGACAATCTTGACAAAAAAAAATGGCGAATGCATGGATTACCTACTTCTGTACAGCGGTAGCCATGTTATGTTATTCTGGCTTGCATATTCTTTAGCTAGAAGAGGAATCAACCTGCATGGCTGCATCAATCAAGAAGTATGAATCATGGTTCGATGAAGGCAAAATGATGAATCTTAGTTTGAGGATGCGCTTACAGTGAATTAGCATTCTACCCAGGCACTGAGAGCAAGCATATGAGCAGAAATGATCCAACAGTCTCAAAATGCCATGTAAATGGACACATGTAAGTTCACCAATATGAGAAAAATGTCAATCTTAAGACTGAGAAGGCCCCTGATATTTCTCGATTGATTCCCTTTTGTGTTCGGGATCCATGCTGCAATTTTAAAATCTCACAATTAACAAACTAGGTTCTGAGTGACTATGTATCGTCCTTAATAAGTAGTTTAATGTTTCAATCTTACCTAACTAGAAATTTTGAGATACAAAATAACTAGAGCAGGATAGCTGAGAAAATTTTAGAATGTTTAACGTTTATCGAATGGTATATGTCATCTTTTAGCAATAATAATAAGCTTCAGCATAAAGATTCTTAGTACCAAATCAAATCCTTTACCAACAAATAAATTCAACTGCCGACAACACCCTCTGGTGGCACACAAAACTGGGTGTTCATATCAGTCTCGACATCCTTTTGAACCAGAGCTATGGGCTGTAACAACAGGTCATGAGACCACAATCCTTGCTTTTAAGGGTTGAACATAGAAATTGAGAAGGTTAAAACGTTACATTTTTTGCATGTGAAGAAGCTAACTAATTTCATTCTTTCGGCAACCACTTTTTTTTTATCAATAAACAGAAATCACTTTGTAGGATGGATAAAATTAGTTCAATAAACAGTTTGCCATAGGAAAAGTTACCTATTCCTCAATCCAAGCAGTGTGCTGTGAACAGCACGAGCAGAAGCTGAAAAAGGAGCTATAGCAGCAGCAGGAGCTCCTCGAACAGCCATTGCAAGAGCTGAACCAGCACCAGCACCACGCTGATAAGCTTTTAAAGGATTACCGAGCAAACCTGAGGTAGTTCTACCAAAGCCATCACTTAGACTCTCATAAGCCTGCAGATGAGTGAAAGTTATCATTGATATACCTGTTGCGTGTTCATTAATTGATAAAACACTCTGATGTGCTATGAAGAAAATGAAAATACATGATTAGCATTTTCACTTCCTAGTATGTAGCTAGCAGGGTATTAGTTGAGTTTAGTGTCCATCAGCGGGTTTCTACTGTTCCAATAATGGAACATTAAGATGTCACACCTTCTGTATTGTTCTATATAGAACATGTTTAGATCTTATGGAGCAAAGCATTTCTTATTATTTCAAAAGATCATGTCTAAAATTCAATGAATTTTTGTGCACGCCCAAAATGTTCCTGATTGTGCTTATGAAGAAGACAGTGACATGGGATTATCTTTTTCGCTTCAGCTATGTGCAACTCACATTGTTGTGAAACATTAGAAAGTAACACCTACTATATGAAAACACCTCGTATTGTTGTGAGGTCCATTATCAATGGCATTGACATTACTTCAAAAGATCATGCATAGTAGTGGAAGAATTTTTTAGCCAAGCATGCTTGTTATGTAATGCTTAGCATAACCTTGTAACACAAGGAATCAAGATAGATATGCTTGCTGTTTTTTTACTTTGTAAGGATTCAGCAGTAGTTAATCGTCAATCACAGAATCACAAAGAAAAGCATGATTCATTCATAAAGTGTCATCACACCCATCAACATAACTTGGGAAACTAGAGAATAATCATACCTGTTGGATTCCTTCCTGTGCATTTTCTGGTTGATTAGCTCTTACACTTGTTATTTTCCTCTTTACCTCAGACAATGGTACAGACGAAGGACTACTTGTTAGGATGTATTCAGTTTGGAGCAAGATTTCCTGGACTCCAGCAGCTAAATGAACCCCCAAGCCAACGGCTTCGATTGAGATACTCTTTATGAAGGCCATTGCACCTGCAAAATGAGGCAGACAATTTAGTGGAGCTAAATTTTGAATCACGTAGATGACACACAAGAAATCAAATACATCAGTAACTATAATATTAGTGCATATAACAACTCAAAAAGTATAATGATTAACTTGAGTTTCTCATAAGAACTCTGTTCTTTTTTTCCCCAACTTCCTATAATAATTAAATCTAAGATACTCTCCTGTTCAGAGATATATCAGAACTATGAACCATCCCAATTTACATTGTTTGGGAAAATCACCATATCTTGCACTTTCTAAACAGATTTATTAACTTTCCAAGGATAAGACATGATATGTAACCATCTTATACAAGAAACATTAATTATCTTAAATGGGTTAGTTATCTGTTGTTAAAGTATAATATCAAAATAACACAAGACAAGACAATCGTCTCTATCAAGACAGCAGAACATGAAGGCTTACCTCTCTGCATTCCCTTCAGCAACTTATGATCTTTCTTATAGCTTTTTAATGGCAAGCAAACCAGCTTTTTAGTACCAGAACTGACGGCAAACAAAGACTTCATGGGTGGAAGTCCTTTCAACAGCTCCCGAACCTAAACTACACATTCTAATTAGTATAACAGTCCAATACATTATCCTCATAATTTTAATCCAGCAGAAGCAGATAAAATGAAAAACAACCTGATTGTTAGCAATATCTTCCAACCACTCCCCAATGACAGTTTCAAAAATATTGTTCCACCCATAAACCCCAATGGCACAAACTTGTTTAAGCTTCAAATCAATCCCCTGCAAACAAAGCCAACAAGAATCAGAACATAGCAAAAATTTACTAGAAACAGAGTTTGTCTCTTCCACATGCTTCATTTTAGTAAAACTAATTATTGATATAGGTCTCAAGTGATTTGAAATGCAAGAGCTTTCTCACAAGTCCAGAATCACAAAATGATCTTAAAGAAACGAGTGAACAGGAGACTGAAAAAGTATAACTATTTATCAAAATTGACCAAATTTATGTAATCTATTTATGTTAGTTTTCAATGCTAGCACATGATTTTGCCATCAGGATGCAATATTGAATAGAATATAAAATAGTAATCACGTTCACTTTTAGGAATAATAACAACATATCCTATAAAAGCACAAAAAATTGAATAAAGCAATAGTTGTTCAAGTCATTAATTTTTATAATTTGTTAGAACTTAAAAAAAAAAATTATTTAGTTTTTATATTTTTAGAAATAAGTGGAATATTTTAAAAAGATTGTTTAGTTTTTTTAAATAAAAAAATAGGATAATTAGGTTTTTTATTGGAATAAACTAAGACTTTTATGAAAAATAAATCATCATTCTACAAAAAAAGGATTAGGATCCATGTATTAGCTAATTTTGAAGTTAATAAAATTTCAAATATCCTTTTCTCTAGGTAAGAATTGCCAACTTTGCTTTGGGTAAGAATTGCTAAGTTTTTTTCTTTGTGAGAATTGTTCATCGGTTGTGCTACATCATTGAGCAAAAGCTCAGCAAAGGAAATAACCATTGCAAGTGAGGCACAAGGTAAAATGCATGATACTCCAGCAAAATATAAAATAAGGGGGTTCAAATTATTCTGTAGTAGACAGGATATCTTGACAAACAAATTAGACTCTGTTATCACCTCTTACAGGTACGATCTGTGGGATCTGCATTTCAAGATCCCCACTCATCAGGTCTTTGAGAATTATCACTTATGAATCCCTGAAAAGTTCCACAATGCAATGACCCAAATAGATATGACTGATTTCAATCTTAAATATGGTTGCATACTCTCACTCTCATGCTTGTGCAGAACATGTAACATCTCTCTCACACTTGTGCAGAACCCAATGTCAACCACTTCCAAACAAAACATCTTCACCACTTAAGTGAGTTCTTCCACCTCCAGTAGATACTAAATTTTTTGTTATCCCAAAACTATTAATTGAGCAAATTCTTTCACAAAATTACATATGTACGTGCTACCTCCAGTAGATATTCAAGTTTGTCCTATCATACACTATCATAGAACCAAAACAGACTGATTCCATCATGTAAGTCTATTCAATAAAGCAACACGAGTGTAACAAAAAAATAAAAAAAGGGAAATGATCCTATGAGTTCAATTTTTATTTATTTGTCTTGCAGCTAGTATATCTGATTGAATCTTCCAAATGGCATTTATAAAGTTATGGTTTATTGCATCAAAAGGTAGAAAATCAAATACAATTCATAATGAATTGCCTAATGGCAGCCTAAAGGGTAAAACTGGAAGGTCAAAATGGATGCTAACAAAGTATCTCAGGGGAGCAGTGATAGTAGTCCCTCGAGATACCTTAGTAAAACATCGTTTCTCCAAGTATACTACCAAAGGACCAGCTACAGTTGTCTCTTCAAGTCATAATAATGGAAAAATGAAAAACAGCAGCCTGAAGTTAGTAAAATACCTTCCACGGAACTAAATTGAGAAGTTCAGCGTAGTTTCCTCTTCTTAGTGAAGCTGGGTCAAAATAACGTGGGATATAATCAACGCGTACAATCAAGGGCTTAACAACACATTTCTACAATGAGAGAGATTGGAAAAGATCAGACATGATGAGGCTTGCCACTATTGCCAAATATCATAGCACACAATTGCACTTTGCAACAATTCAGAAGAATAGGAGCATGACAAAAAAAATGCTGAAGCAGTTTTTGTGGAACACTGATTAACACAAAACTGCTATTGTAACTAAAATTAGGGGCAGAAAATCATATAACCACATAATATAGTCAGAAATTATTTTTGTTGTTTACAGAACCAAAGTCTTTGTCACTACTAGTTGGAATGTCAATTCAAGTAACACGAATTATTAGTTAATGACATCAGAAAATAATTAAAATCTGGCTTCCAATATCCAACTTAAGAAATATTCAGCACAACCTGAAAAAGTAATGGATATGCCAACATCTAGTGACTAGTAAAGGCTGAGTAACTAATCTAGAAGCTAGATCCAAATCCGACATAGAAGCACTAATTATTCATCTCCTGATTGTTTTTCAAATTTACTTCTTCAAGGTTATTTACTTGGAGAAAAAGAATAAGTCAAATAAACCAAGTTGTAAATAGAATTTGATTCTGGCCAATATGTGTTCTGGCTACTTAGTGGCATACTACATCAGGAGACAACTGGTTGGCCAGATCCAAAAATTGATTCATTATGGCTTTAAAATAATATGTTAATGTTGAATTCATTATGACAGAATAATTTTTAGGTTAGATCTGTTGAAGTACTACTGCAGAAACATGACAATATTTTTTCTTTATTTTTCTCATGCATATCTCAAACTTTTGGCTGACCCCAAATAGTTGGAGAAACACAACTTGATAATAATTTTTGCATCATAAACTCTTGAATGAAAAGATAAGCATCATATTTCCATCGTCCAACTATTTATAGATTACTCTTAACAATGGCAACACCCTTATAACATGAAGTCAGATCCCATACAAAGTTCAGGGTTAACCATTTAATCAGCAGCAATGACGAATTGACAACAAACAGCCATGAACCCAACTATTTGGTCAGGAATCTTACACTTCTACTGAACTTTGTATAAGAGGTATATTGCTAATGTTCAAATCTTTTAATTCATTATCCAAGATTAATAAGGAAGCTATACTTTATCTGTGAAATGCAAACTAAAATAAAAAAGCAAAACATTCTAATTAAGTTACAACCTAATTGCCAACACCACGATTAATGGTTTCAAAAACTAGCCTGAAAAAATGGAAGTAGAGCCTCCTCCACTACCGGTTGCTTTCCAGACCTTCGGCTCACTGATATTGACGTATCAGACCCATCCAAAATATTAGGTGAACTAGGAGAGGAGTCATCAAACGACTCATTCCCAAAAAAATTGGTGAGAAAAATTAGTTGCGTTTGATCAAGATGCAACCGAAGAGGCAGAAACTCAAGAAGTAACCTGAAAACACCAAAATATGAGCACTGATGAATTCAACAAATAGCATGGATACACAATGCAGGAAAATAATTAGGGTTTGATTCATTATACAGGTGTTTTTATGAACTTTCATGAGTCTTCATCATTCTTTAATAATAAGCAGATAAAACAAGTTACATGCAAGGTTATATTGTTATATATGTGAATTTAGCAATGATGAATATCAAAGTTTTGTCAGGAATTAGGGATGTCCTGCTTTGCAAGTTCGAGTAACATAACCAATTTTCTAAGGCAATTACTAGCACTACAAATAAGTAATATTAAACATAAGTGAGAAAATTGTTATACGATCTAATAAATAGAATAAATGTATAAAATAAAGCATCTGACAATCACCTGCAATCCTCCAAAGGTGTGACTGGGTTGGGCCTTACAGTCTCCAAATTCAATTTGAATGCTTTAGCATAGGATTCTCTTGGATGGTCTTTTGAATGATAGTTGCCTAAAACCTTAAACATTAGTAACATATAATTTAGAATTCAGTCAGTACCTTTAATCAGTATTTCTAGTGTTAAGGCTACAATTGAAGGTAATAGAAAGCCAAGACAAAGTCCATACCATCTTCCAAGGTGCATCATCACTTCTGTCATACAGATTAAAATCTTGGACTGTAAGAGAGAGCTTTGATACATTAATTTCACCTTCAGGATATATGTCATATTGAAGATACAACCCTACCAAATTAAGCTCCAAGAATGTGTTCCTATCTCTTCCATCAATTCCCTTTGATTTAGCCCAGTCAAGTCCAGCATACATGCACCAACTCGCTTCCATATCTTTAAGAAGTATTCTCCCTTTTGGTGGGCAATGATCAGCAGTGGAAATATTTTCACATACAAATTCTCCTTCTGAAAGAGAATTTCCTTCCATCTGACTTCGCATTGTTGAAATATGGTCTTCAACAATCATAAAGCCATCATCAGCATACCATCCACCTTGTCTATATTCAGTGTCTCTATGAGTCGAAATATCCAGTGTGTATTTGTCGTGTTCAACTGGATAATGATTGATGGAGTGCGACTGGGCTGATGGAAACATGTCAGGTGGATAGTACCTCTCAATTACCTGAGGCATAACAGGTTTGTCTAAAAATATACCCACTCCTTTACTATAAGATGAATCAGCAGCAGCCGAATCCACAGAGGTTCCAGACTTTAGTATGTCCTCTAGCTTGTGCTGTTTGTGTGCAACATGAGCCATGCTGCAAAAATCAGATGTCGGATTGGATTCAAAAGCATTCTCGAGGATGCCATCCAATAACCCACATGTAGGTTCCTCTTGATAACTAGTTGACAGCAAAGAACTGCTTGAGACATCTCTCATTCTATTCCACCGAGACTGCAAGTGCATCAAAGAGTCTTCAACATCAGGTGCATAAAGCTGCTGAAGCTGAGCAATCAGACGGAAAAGGCTAGATGTTGTGTCGCTACAAGATTCTAGACTGACATGTGATTCTGAAAATTCAAGTTCCCAGAAGAGCCCTCTAATTCTTAATATAGCCTGCAGAATGGAAACCTGAGCAATTTTTGAATATCCCGCCCTTTGAACATAGCCTATAGAATAACCATCAACATCTGATGTGAATACATGTGATTCAGAAATAAGAAAGCCTACATCCTTCAGATGAATATTGTAATCAATGGTTGAATCTGGGTTAGTATGATTATAGAGGCTTAAGGATGAAGCAGCCAAAAGACATGCTGTGACTGCAGTGTCTTTCTCTATGTCAGGTTCCAAATCACAATTATGCCTGATGTCATGATCTTTACTGCCAACAACGAAGTGTGTTGTAGCGTAGGGTTCATAACCCAAAGCAACATCCACCAAATCCAAGAAAAATAGCACTTTATATTTTGCTCCATCATTCTCCAAATTCTCTCTCTCTTTATCAGATGAATTGAAATATGATAATATAGAACTAATCCAATCTAACCGACCACCAGGTCCAATAATTGTCCCACATTGAACAATAATGGATGTGTAACTTTGTTGTAACAGTGGATTCCACATGTTAGTTATAGCAGTACCAGCAAGACCAAAAGTCAATGCATTAGCACCTTCACCATTACCCCGTTTCATTGCAGAATTCCGAAAGGTTAATAGACATATATCTGGTATAACTCCAGAATATTTTTGATCATGTGCAACAGTAGGAGATTTTTCTTCATTAAAGACAGAACCCCACAAATCACCTTCTCTGTGATTGATCCATAAATAATTTGTGCCAGAACTTCCACCAATGTTAGAGACAGATACCAACTCAAACTTGTCAATTTTCAGTCTAAAGCAATCCCATAATCCCTGTAGCTCCTTTTGTATTAAGTGACTAACCTCGAGTGTTTCATTTAATCTAATACAAGCATCTATGACATCACACTTCACAAGAACAGATGCTTGTGACGCGGTGGTAGTGACTGCTATATTTTTCTTCATGATATCAGTGTTTATATTACTGTCCATCCCAATTGTTGCCTTCGAAAATCCACCAATGACATTATTTAGCAAACAAGTCAAAAATTTATAATCATGATTATCAAGATTGATCCATACACAACACAACTGAATATGCATAAAAAAGGAAGAATTAAGAATCAACTCCTGGCGAATATTACAGTGCGTCTCCTCAAGGTCATCTGCATCAGTTATAGAGGAGAACTCTGATCCTTTTCCAATAATTTTATTTCTGTTTTGATCACGTGATACAGCCAAACTCCAAGCACGATCCACCATCCAACTACCAGTCACTGAACCCTCTTGCCAAAGCATAGTAATTCCAGAACATGAATCATTTCTGATCCCACTAACTGATATGATCTTCACAGAAGAAAAAAACTGTTTTTCTGGAGTGCAAACACCACCATCTAAACCATTTGCCTTTGAAGATTCAACCAAGTAAACATCCAAGTTTTGTGTACTCAAGTGAATTGAACTGGAAGACATGGATGGTTGATCCCTTGCAGAATTTACATTTGGAAAAGAAAAGGAATCTGAAGCTTCTTTAGGGTTTAAAGGTGTAGAATGCTCAAGTACAATGAGTTTATCCAAAAGGGAAGAACTCTGAGAATCTCCATAATACTCTGGCGGGAAACAAACGATTATCCTAAACTGAGGAAGAATTAAATTTCCTTGAAGAAATGTTCTTGAGGGCACACTTGTAATAGAAGAGGTGTCAGTTTTAGCAACTTCAGAAGATGAGATAGTAGTCCTTTCACATAGCAAATCAGATTGAACATCTTTGGTTTGATTGTTCATCTTTGAGTGATTTACTTGTTTAAAGAGATACAGAAGCATGTCCACTAGATTATAGTGAAACCACAAAACGAAAGGTGGGAAATAGACAACAAAGGATGTCAGAGCCATCAAGCCATTTGAGCCTTTTGGATTGACATTCAACTTACAGCTGCAATTGCCAAATGACTCAAACAACCTAAACTGACTTATGCCACCCAAGGTACTATCCTTCCCAGCCAAATCTGAATCACAATCTGAAATACAAAAAGGAAATGCAGGAAGAGAATCTTGGATTTTTTCTTTTATATGGTGGTTTAGAAACAATTGCTCATTGGAGGTATTCTGGTCACCACCTGACAGAAAGCCTGTGGAATATCTTTGAGCATCATAGTATGCATCAACTTTGACATGTTCCACTGATGCACTAAATTTTGTATTTCCAGAATAAGTCTGTTCTCTTCATCAAATATCTCAAATTAGTTCGCATACAATTGAGAGGAAATAGAATTGTCAAATACTGAAAGGTAAGGCATAACAAGGAGTGGAAGAGAAACCTTCACCTCGAATTCTAGAACTAAATTATGACACTTCGCTTCAATATGATGCATCTTGTTATCAACAGGAGTAACTTTGTTTGATCTGGAAACAGCAATATTTGCCGACGAAGGACAGCTTATTGACCTAGAATTTATCTCATCCAATAATGGCTCAAATAAATTGTTTGAACCGCATAAATAATGCTGATCATCACCAAGGAAAGCAATGACACTGATACCAGCTATTGCAGCTCGTAAACTAGTCTCCACATGTTGTTCTGAATCAAAACAGGTGCAAATAGATGTTTTTCCAATTATTATACAACTGGTGTGATTAAACAGTGAGAGAAAAGATCTAATTAATGCATTTGTTCTAGTGCAGTGCCCTAAATTAATAGATGTTTATTGCTAAAGCAACCAAAAAGAAGTAGACTCATAGATCAAACATACGATCCGACTATTTGGGCCTTGTTATAAGCCTGACACTATGGTAGGCTGGGCTGCATTTTGAAAGATTGGAGGATAGCAACATGAGAAGAGAGATTGAAAAAAGAAGTAAACAATTGGCTTTAATATCATGGTTAGGGAGAGGAGAACATATGTTTGTAGTCTAAACCTACCTAGATACAGCTAACTTAGGCTACCAATAGATCTAAATGCTGAAGTTTTTCCATAATTATGGGCTAACATTACTAAATAGTTAGTTTTAGTTATAATAAAAAATCTGACTAGATAAGTGGAAACCACAATGTTATCCCATATAGGATGGTTGAATAATGTTAACAGATCTCTCATCGTTATGTGATGGATGGTTGTGTAGGCCTAAAACTCTATAACTATTTGCATCTATATAAAGACCACTTGTATTGTTATAAAGACTAATAAAGCTATTTTCTCATACAAGTTACAAGAAACTAAGGGCATAGATTTCTCATCCGATTTAGGAGAACTGGAAAATTCATAAATTGGACCGACAATAAAATATATCATTCATGGTCGCATTAAGAATGTTATTTTCCTGCTAAACATTCATGTTTGTAATTTTGATAGAACTTTATCATTGGACGATGCAAATCTTCGTCAACGTTTAATGTTGATGTCTTCACGAGACCAAAATGTTTTGAAACATTGACATATGAGTTAAACTTGTTTTATAGCCACATAAATTTATAAGTTAAAACTATTGAGTGAAAGGTAATTGAATAATAGAAATTAGAAATTACCTTTAGCAACATCGCCCATCCCAGAAGCAAGATTAGATGCAACAGATATTGCATTGAAAACAGAACGTGTCCAGTTCCATATACTTCCGGTACTTGAGTACCCTTGAGAACTTATTTCATCGAAACATTCAAAGAATTGATCAATGCTACAGAAAATAACCATAATTGATTCAGAGATCATTCACAATGAAAATTATGATAGAAAAAAAAAACTAAACATAAAAAAGCAGTGACGGAATCACATTAGGGAAAATAGTCATTTAACCCCACTTTCTTGAAATATATAAACAAGGAACTTATATAATAAAATGATAATTTGTTGAACTCATTATAATTCTAATTATCAAGCCATTGAATGAATAGATTGATAATTTGCTTTGCCACTGAATAAGAGCATCATAAATGGCAATTGAACAGAAGGTTGTAAGAAAATAAGAACAGCAAAAATAATGAGAAAATTCAGTGTATGCATATCCATTTATGATTTACATCCCTGAAACAGATTATCTGAACAATGAATCTTATCGAAGCTCAATGAATCGAAGTGACGGAGTGTTGAAGCATCAACTTGGATATCTATCAAGAGACTCTTTCCATAATTTTTTTTTCTAGTAAGTTTAATTATGATCATATAATAGTTAATAGCTTGATTACAGGAACTTAATTTTGACAACTTAACAAATGCATGAGAAATGTGAGATTGATATATTTCACGAGACTAGCTAAAAGACGACATGAATGAAAAAAAGGAGGATCACAATAACCACACTAACAGAACAATTGCTAATTGCATGTCTATATAACAATCTTAGATCACGTCCCATTGCTAAGATGATGACTAATGAGAAGGGAGATGTATAATGAGATGAACCATACTGCCCTGTAATTCTATGCAACAATCATCCAAATTAAGAAACAAACCTTGCACTTAGGTCTGGCACCATATTACTAGGATCTTCTTGATAAAGATGTTGTGGTACCCAATCATGAATGAAGTTTGTCCTCATAAGCAAAGCATCAGGAACTGTTTCTGGAGTGATTGAAGAAAACACACTTCTTAGTTCACTACTCCTCATGAGTGTATCAGCATCAACATCTAAATAGATAGTATTTGTCATAGCTGTATGGTTTCTATAAGTGGAGTTAAATGAATTTGAAGCTTTATGATAGTGTGCACATTCAGATGCTTTGGTGTTCTTGAGAGAATTCCATATAGCTATTGCCCAATTAATACTGCTGGGTTGGACCCTTAACTCTATTGGGTCAATTGAAACCTCCGCATCAACTTTACTCACATCCAAACAGCCATTCTTCCATGGAATGCTCAAGTTTAATGTCATTGAGAACCCACCATCTGCCCCAGTCAAAATTGAAGTGGTACCATGATTCAAGAACCTTCCATTAAGGCCTCTCCCTGTAACATTGTCAACCTCCAAGCCTTCATCTATATCATCCATTTCAAGAAACTCAACATTAACTTTTTGGAATTTCATGAAGTTTGTTAACTTAGTCATCGAATCTTCTGAAAGATGAGTTCCAAACTCGGTTTCTTTAATTCGAAGAACTAGAAGCCTACAGGATTTGTCTCTTCTTTCATCTAGATGTAACTGAGGATCAAATGCAACTATAACCCCATTTAATCTGACATGAAAGCTAGTAAGAAACCATTTCACTACTTTGGCAATTGTTTTAACTCCTTCATGAATGTCTAGAGGGATAGAACCATGGTAATCCTGAGCAATCTTACGCTCAATCCTATCAGAATTGTCATTCATATGATGTTGACAATCATGTGGCAATGAACTGTCAGCATTAGCCTGAGTAGCACAGCTCCCATTAAAAGGTCCAAGCACAAGCTCAATCTCATCAATTTCTATCTCACAATTCCTCAGTTTCCAGGGGACTTTAATTGATAGAGACTTTATTGATCCTTCTTTAACCACAATTGGTGCGCCAGCAATCTGAAATGGGAACAAAGGTAGATCATAGTTTAGAAATAAAGGAACCAACAATAAGACATACATCAAAAAGAAAAATTATAAGAATGTACAATCTGGAAGGAACTAAACGAATAATTAGACTTCTTTCCCCCCTGAAAGAAAGACAAAAAAAATGTTGAAATGCAATCAAAAAAGGAAGAAAAAAAAATCACTTCATCAAGATGAAATAATTCAAAGAAGGTCGCAATAGCTAAATGCTACTCGCTGAGTTAGATTCTTCATAATAGAACCACCATGGTTATCACATAATGTTACCATAAAGAAAATATTAGATCATTATGTTTCTCAAGTGGAGAAAAAAATCTCACAAGGAATCTTTATGGCATTTACAAAATCTTCCAACCTAAAAGTTCAACCTAGTTCATCTATTGCCATGAAGTGACCAAGTACTATGCTGATCAGCCAAGATAACTTTTTTTTCAAACAATGACTATCTTGTGTGAATCCAACAACAAACGTGCAATAATTCTCGAAAGGATTGATCTCTAAGGAAAAAAGCTGAAAAGACGCACGCAACAACAATCATCCAGCAACCCAGAACTTCTCACTTTCTTCTAATATAAAGGGCAGATTATTACTCTCACTTAGGGTTATATGCAGAAACCTGAGATTATAATTCTTATAACAAATGCACTGGGATTTGCCAATCCTGCAATAAGCAGACAAACCAAACCAAAAGAAACTGTCGAAATTTCTGCGAGATAATAACAATCGCCCAAATCAACGAAATGTGAAGTTCCAGTAACAAATTACTTCCTTTGTACAGGAAATGGATAGTGGAAGAAGAATTGAAAATAATACAAACGAATGAACAAACAAGCAACCTCCCAATCCATCCCAATTGCTAATCAGCAAGCAAGATAGAAACACGAAGGCGCTAAGAACGCATGAGAAAGGAATATCGTTGGGATCACCTTCTGGTTAAGGAAATCAACGTTGAGCGCGAGGTCGGAGAGTTGGATTGTGCCGGTGCCGAGTTGGACATCGAGCTGATCGAGGTCGATGTCGCCCAAAATCACCTCCCCAAGCTTCTTCTTCAGCAGGAATTTGCACACGCGCTTGATCACGCTCGACCGCGAGAAGTCCCACCGCGAGAACATCAGATTAAGGTGCCTTCCTGCTCCTCCCCTTAGGGTTTGCCCATCAAATGACCAGAATGTGAAGGAGGCGAGGGAAGGAGACCGGCGTACGCTACCGTCCGATTCTTCGACTAATTTATCGCAGCACGGCGGATCGATAAGACCTGGAAATCTCGCAGGATCAGATGGAGATTGTGCGACGCCGGCTATAATATATTTATAAAAAAAAAAATCTTTAAATAAAATATATAATTAAAAAATATTAAATTTTTGACATATTCACGAATGCTTTCTAATAATCGACAACGATGACACGTAAAAAAAAATTATAAAATCAAATTAATTATCTCAAAACTAAATAAATATATTATTTTTTATATCAGAGTTATTTGCCCGAGGCTATGACGCTCAAATTATCACATATCTATTATTATTATATCCATAATTATAATATATTCATTAAAAAAAAATTATTAAATTTCTAAATTATATATTATTTTCTAATTTATTAATGAAAATTTATTTGAGACTGAATTGATTATTTCAAATTTAATTTAATTTATTATTTTATGTCACGAGAGATATTAAATTATTATTTAAAAAAATAAAATATATAATAATAAAATATTGAATTTTTGGTTGATCTGTTGTAAATGTTTTTTGATTTATTTTAATAACGGATAAAAAAAATTATAAAATTTAAATTAATTATTCAGATTTAACGTTATCTGATTAATATTTTTTTTATGTCACGAGTTATTTCACGAATTAAGAAACGCGGCGGCCCGGTTGCTTTTGGAGACACGCCAACGTGCGAGAATTCGTATGGGTTTCTCCGTTGTGCCGGAAAACAAAACTTCATTATAGACAAATATAAAAATATTTTAAATAAAATCAGTTGATATATAAATTAAAATAGAATTTTGAAACTAATTCCGAAATCAATATAGTTTAACGAAGCTACACATAAATGACATACTAATCTAAAATTTAAGAATACATAACTTAAATTAAGTAATTTACAATGCTTAAAAATTGAAATTCAAATTGATTAATAAATATTTAGATGTCTATATAGTTTTTTTGAAAAATAATAATAATTTTTAAAATTAATTTGTCATTTTTATCATCAATTAAAAACTAAAAACATAGAATACAAAAAAATCCGATTCATTTCAATTATTTAATAATTTGCTTCAATTTTTTTTTTTTTTTTTTGCTTTTTGGATTGATTTTAACTTTCTTTATTATATTGTATTAATTGTACTTTGTGAATTGTGAGGATGGTGGGATTCATATCATGGCAGAAAGAAAATTTTATTATTTATTATCAAAATAACGCTCAATCTCATCTCATCATATTTTTATTTTTAAAAAAACTTTTATTTTCGATCTGTTGTAACAATTATAGATCATAATTGTTATGATAATTTAAGAAATAACTTAAATATAATTATAATAGTTATAATTCATAACTGATAAAATATAATATTAATATTAATCAGTGATATCAGAAATTAAATATTTATAATTTAGTAATTACGATTCATAATTATTATAATATAATATTAATTAGTCTTGATAAAAATTAAAATATTTATGTTATACAATTATAATTTATAATTATTATAATATAATATTATTAATGTTGACTAAAATTAAAATCTATATCATAGCAACTATGATTTGTAATTATTATAACAACATAATAAATAAAAGCATTTAAAAAAAATAAGGTGAGATGAAATGAAATGTTGAAGCAGATGCATTCTCAAGTAACCAAGATTGTGAAATATTCACATAAGACAAATCTACGACAATTAAACTGATAATGCTTCTTGAGTTTACTCGATGGGTGGAATATAAAATTTGATCGTCTTGAGATTAGTAAGCTCAAAAGAACTAGATACCTGTTAAATATATATGATACGGATAATTAGGTTTGTGTCTCCTTAACATTATTGATTGGTGTCACGTAGCGTCATATGATATTTGGTCAAGTCAAGGTCAAGATCAACGCCCATATAGACACGGCAACTCACCGATCGGGATTACAAATCTCCAATCGGACAAACAAAGCCCACTCACGGGAAACATCACTGATCGGGTGCCTACCTCCTAAACCCCTGATCGGATCAACCTCCAACATCACCGATCGGATTGACCCACGCGCGCCCTTCGCCGACCGGGCTCCCCGCCGAAAGTCACGGTCGGATAGTGCCTCATAACCTCCGGTCGGACGGATGCTTCTCCTCACCGACCGGACTCCCCCAAGAACCCCCGATCAGGTATATGTCTCATTCTAACCGATCGGAGGATCTCTGCGTCCTTTTCCCCGGTCAGGTATAAGAGTAGCCTCATCATGGATCTCTATCTCCCGCGTAACTATAAAAGTGACCGCCCGTACGACCACGGTGCCCCTCTCTTGTACGATCACGGCACCCCTCGCTTGTACGCCTCAAGCACTCCTCGTCGTACGACTAAGGCACCCTCAACGGTACCTCAGGCACTCCCCGGGAATTCAGGGAACGACGGTACTTTCAGGCCAGAACATGCTAGCCCATGCCTCTGAAGCACGCGCCATTAAATGTTGGCCGTACGCGCTCCTGAAGGATATATAAAGGACCCGATGTCGCTACAGGAAGGGAGGTTTTTTCTACACCTTACTTTTGTGTAGACAGTTGCTATACGTCCGGGCTATCTGACCTGACTTGAGCGTCGGAGCGGGATCCCCAGGCCCTTCGCCTGGAGCTCTCTGCTAACCCTCCGTCTCT
>JBBUKS010000017.1:7437378-7458486 GCA_038050645.1 Hedychium gardnerianum
GAAGTTCTTATTGCAGCTCGAGTGTAAGTTTCCTTCGACTTGAGGTATTCAAGTCACCTTGGTCATGAAGGCTTATGGTTTGACATCTTAAGCAAAGCATCTCCTTGGAGATGTGAACCCAAGATAATTGGGTATAAGTCGAAGTGCCCGAAGGTGTTTGAATATCCTATAGAGGATTCACTGTTCCTTGCGAGGAGACGTATACCCTATGACTAGGACTTGGAATGAGTTTGATTTGAGATATTTAGGTCCATCAATAGATTTTAACCGAAACCCATTGATTGACCTAGAGGGCTTGGAATTCTGATATTTTGGCATGGTATGGAAGGGGTGAGTGTCTAGAAGGTATATATGACCAACAATCATGGTTCTGAGACTCCCACAAGAAGCTATGATCGTGTGCCAACTGACACGGACTTTGGTACTGATTTAGGAAGAACAACACCAACGTGGTGCTGGTCTTGCAAAACCAACACCACTTTGGTGTTGTTCTTTTTAAAACAACACCACTTTGTTGCAGGTCTTCCTAAACTAGCACCATCGTGATCTTGGGTTCTCATCGAAAAGCCTATTGTTGGTATTCGCAGATTAGGACCAATGTGGTGCTGGTCTGGCAAGAACAGTACCACGTTGGTGCTGGTCTGCGAATACCAGCACCACTATGTACACAAAAGATTGAAATCGTTGGATTAATGTTGGGAATGTATACAAATATGGGCATATTTGAACTCTCCTAACCCATGTTAACCCACATGACTTGGAATGAGTTCGATCTAAGCTCTCTAGGTCCATCAATAAGTTTTGACCAAAACCCATTGATTAACTTAGGGAGCTTGAAATTATGAAATTTTGGCATGAGATGGAAGATGTAAGTGTCTAGAAGGTATATATGACCTCTAATCATGATTCTGAAACTCTCAAAAGAAGCTATGGTCGCGTACCAACTGACACGGACCTTGGTGCTAGTCTTGAAAAACCAGCACTAACGTGGTGCTGGTCTTCCTAAACCAGCACCATCATAGCCTTGGGTTCTCATCGAAAAGCCTGTTGCTGGTATTCATAGACCAACACCACTATGTACACAAAATATTGGAATTGTTTGGATCAACACTAGGAATGTCTAAGAATAGTAAGTGAGGGCATATTTGGACTCTCCTGACCAATGTTAACCCACAGGACTTGAAATTGATCCGATCTGAGCTCTTTAGGTCCATTAATGGATCTTGAGCAAAACCCATTGATTGACTTAAGTTACTTGGATTTCTGAAAACTTACCATGATATGGACGATATGAGTGTGGAGAAGTTAGAGATGCTGTGAAGTCATGGTTCTAAGTATTCTACGAGAAGTTATAGTTGCGTACCAAGTGACACGAATCCTGGTGCTAATATCATAATACCAGTACCAGAGTGGTGCTAGTCTTCGCATATCAGCACCACCGTGCCAATGACATTGTATATTCTGTTTGACTTGACAGTAAATTGATCCCTGTGATAATTCAGTATAAATTTCATATTTCATACACAAAAATCTTTAATACTCGATTAACAACATTATTATTAACACCAAATCAACCATATCACAAGTATTTCATTATATTTTTTACGGCACGACATTTACTAAGATTGTTACAAATATAATATAGGAATCACATAGGACTGATGAAATCATAGCTCTGCTATATTTTATAAATACAAATATACAAGTAACATAAGTACACAATATTAGCTTTACAATTCCTATCAAATTTTCATGTTACACCACAATGGATAATTAAACTGTACATATTGAGAACTTGTCTCTCAAATTGATGCTGATACATCTATTCTAATTTTTTTTTATATCTGCTTGTTTGAACTTCATCTTCAGATCATATAGTAGACATCTAAGTATTGCATCACAAAGAACACACAGTCATTACTGTAAATAACATGAGCAATTTAATATTTCAAATTTAAAGTAAATTGACATATTCACATTGATTCTCTTATACTTACTTGGCTTCTTGTTGTGGACAATCAACTGTCACACAGACCCATTTATCAAAGGGATGGTGATATTCTAAACCAGGATGAATATCAGTAAGTTTTTCATGAGATTTTTTTTAATTCGCATACCTATAAGAATGAAATGAAAAAACTAATATAAACTGTAATTTATACTGCAATATTAACATAAAAAAAAATATTACATTCTTACCAATGCTTCAAAATCTGACGATGATTTATCATTATGTTCAAGAGAGTTGTAATGATTGAAAGTCATTGCTTTTGTATCGATAGACAACAAGTGAAAGTGTGCATAACCTATGGTAATAGGTATAAAAATATACCTAACCCCTCCCTCTACCATATTAGTTTTTATGATTTGTGTCGTGACAGTCTTCCATAAATTTCTTGATGTTGATTGCAATTGTGTGAAGAGATAATAAGTGACAATTAATATAACATATTCAACCATTATATATTATCTGATAATTTAAATTCCTTACAATGAAGCTGGTTGAAGCATAAGTAGAGTTGTTATATGACCTACTAGATGAGGAGGCCCCATAAATAGAATCGAACAATACATATCAATTAACTCTTCTCTTATAAAAATATTAACATTTACACCAGATAATAAAAAAGTCGTAGTTAAACAAAAAGGTACTTCCTCCCAAACAAATTTTGTAGTAGGCCTGCAAAGAAGATCACTTACTTTCAATAATGTAAATAAATATTAAAACCTGTGAATTTTTAAACTTGTGACAGAATTAAATTAACTATGTAATGAGGGATTGAACTACCATACTTTATTTTTTCCAATATATTTAACAAGTAGGTCACATCTTCATCTTGTTTTTCCTTCTTGGGAGTCTTAAATTGTTTCTTGACATACTTCCATAAACAAAAAAAATCTAATTAGTGATTGAAAACAAACTAATTGATGTGTAAATACAAACTTACTGCAATGACTTACAATCTCATCTTGTTAAGTTTGACAATTCTTTCAACCTCCTTTTTGGCCTTTTCTTCAGAATTTCCTTCAGGAATTGAGATAATCTCTACCTTTTCTTACACATCATACATATTAATTTTTTTCTTTTCCCCAGTCAAGAACATCTTTTGCTCCTTGTCCTATGATGTTCTCAGAATGCTTGCAGATTGCTATCTTGCTTCTCTTCTTCTGAGGTAAAAGCTAGAACCACATAGGACTATCAATAAAAGTATCTCTGTAATCATAGCGACTTCGATCACGTTCCCTCCTAGTCCTTGTTCTAGAAGCAACAGGTTCAGGATGAGGATCCACTATAGAGTCACTTGATTCAGCCAAGATGCTCTTCTTTTCTATTATTCCAAGTATTTCTTTTATCCTTTCATTTAGCTACATATTCTCAATTGTTAGCTCCTTGATTCGATTCAAATGAATAATACAATTAGGGCATTCACTATCACTTGGGCAGATGACTTCTATATCATGTATAGGTGAGGTCTCTAATGAATGTGGAGTATCATCGAGGTAAGGGAGGTTTTCGACCAATATTTTTTCCAGAAGGGGTAGAGACTAGTTCACTAATAACCTATCAAATTATAAATAATTATTTAGAAACTACAAATGAAAGTTAGGTAATAGTCTTCGATATTTACCTCTTCAGGTGAGACTTGGTCCAACAAAGCTCTCACCTTACTAATATGGGAAGGAGTAGACCTCCACTTATTTATTATTGCACCTTCAGTATTATATGGTTTCTAGATTGAGACATGCTCCAAAAACCATGCCTGCTTCATTATAAGGAATCTTAAATACATAATAATCATATAAAAATTTACATTTACCATTAAAAAAAACTTACAGGCAAAAGACCAGCAAATCCATTTAGGTATGAAACTGAAGTGCTCGTTTGATATGTCTGACTTGAACAAAAAAGATCCCCGATAGTAGGTAATTGGGGAGAAATAAATTGATGAATCTCTTCAACCCAATTGAATCTACCTAAATTTTCAAAATCGTCTATAATATCTATAAGACCTAATGAAACATTATATGTACTAGAAGAAAATAACACACAAATAAATATATATAAAATATATAATTTACAAAATACTAAAACATCATCATCTACTTCAACTCTATGAGAATAGAGTTTAAGCAGCTCCTCAATTCTTGATCTAGTAGACTTTTTTTTATTAGAGAAGTGAGCAAGAAAGAGGTCAACCGATGCATTAGTTGAGTTCATAGGAATGAAACACCTCTATTTGAAATACTAGGCAACAGAGATACATCTCTTCTAGTGAAAGCAACTGGAATACTTGAAATTTTAAAATGCTTAATTTTCTATTATATGCTTCTAACTTTCACAACTAGAAAATGTACTTGAAAATATAAAGGTTTGAGATGATGCATCTCAACTTTCAAATATATTCACCAGTAGACTACGAATTTGCTGAATATCTTGTATGTCCAAAAAAAACAAAAGGGGACTGTTTAATGATCACTTTGTTTCGATCGTGTAAACGAACAGACCCACGATCCTATTCTTTCATTGTTGGACAGCCAAAAAACCCATTAAAGTGACCTAAAACACTAGTCCATTGGAGTTTATGGCCAACATCAACTGATGAATGGAATTAATCAAAATATATATTATTAACATAAATAAACAAATGTATATATTCGCAAATAATGGTTCTAATATTTTGACATTGATATAACACTATATTTTTTTGACTTTTCTATTTTTTAAAATAGGATGGTGCTGATTTTAAAAAATCAGCACCATCGTATTCAAAATAGTCCAGACTTACTATCAGTGTTGTGTTGTCATTCGAAATCAAGTACCAAAGTGAACGGTTGATTTTTAAACATCTGATTCTTAGAAACTACGATGGGTACAAGATAAACACTCAACATATCTTTGCAGTACCTTCTTGCGTATATTCTAAAACACGAGTACAGAAAAGGAGAGAAGGAAGATGACCAGTATAGTTTTGATAAAAATCCTAACTCATTTGTCGCGAGCTGAGAGTTGAACAAGATGACCTATGTCTAGGGTTGGAATCGGAGGAAGAGAGGATCGGAAGCGCTGCTAAGAGGGTTTAGGGCTTTAGTTTTAGGGAAGATAGAGAGACGGAGCTCGCGAAGGGAGAGAAAGAGCAAAAAAAAAAAAGTCCGCGCGAAGTAAGAGACGGAATAAATTTTTTTTGTTTGAGCTACATTAGGTGCTCACGTAGGCTGTCACTCACGGTTACTCATATAAGGATGTGCAAGATATCAAAAAAATATTATATATATATATATATATATATTTCTAAATGACCTCAGGATCTTTGTTTCCTAAAATACCTTTATTATCATTATTTTATAATTCAATTAAGTTTCAATTAGATATTAGCTGATAATATTTAAAAATTAGTTAAAACATATATTATAATTAATATTTAAAATTAATTATAAGATATTTAAAAATGAGTATATTGGGCCTTACGGATGTCTTCCTTGCGCCACTTGCAGCGCCTAGGTTAGGTATTCTATTCTGAGTGGACTCGGTCGATACCGGACTCGGTTTCAGGCAGTTCGCTGCTGCACCGAGTGGCCTCGAATCGCATCCACGTGAGCTCGCCTGTGTGAACGGAGCTCTCTCCTCACCGTCTCCCGCCGCAGCTCTCCTCTCAACAATGGAGCCTCGGCGGCCGCGGATCCTCCTCTGCGGCGACGTGCTCGGCCGCCTCAACCTCCTCTTCAAGCGCGTTCATTTGGTACCTTCCAGAACTAGGGTTTTGTTTGACTCGTTATGGGTAGATCCCTAAACCTACCTCTCCCTTCGATGTAGTTTAAGAAGTCCATGGACCCCTTCGACGCCCTCCTTTGCGTTGGCCAGTTCTTCCCCGACTCCGACGATGGGATCGACGAAGTGGCCGACTACTTCGAGGGCCGCTCCGCCGTCCCCATCCCCACTTACTTCATCGGCGACTACGGCGTCGGTGCCATCCGCTTTCTGTCCGCCGCCTCGAAGCCTCACGCAGCTCGTGGATTTAAGACGGATGGATTGGAGGTCTGCCCCAATCTTTTCTGGCTGAAGGGCAGCGGCAAATTTTCCCTCCTTGGTCCGTGGAAACTGTCTTCCACTCAATTTTTCGATTCATTGCTCTTGCGCTTCACAGGCTTGGGTTGGCTTTCATGGCGGTTGCAGGGTTGTCGGTTGTGTATTTGTCTGGCAAGCGACCTTCCGATGATGATGGGAGCGGACGATATAGTGAAGATGACGTAGGTGCATTGCGGGTTCTGGCCGAAGAAGATGGAATTGTTGATTTGTTTTTGACATATCCTTGAGAATCCATAAATTTTGTTGCTATTTAGCTGTAAAGTTAATTTATTGTTCTATCTCATTGCTGCTACATGAAGGAACTTGGAATCCTTGATCAGCTAATACTAATGAATGGCCAAGTGGTGTTTCCACTGGAGCTGACACATCCAATGCTCCCTTGGAAGTTACTGACCTGTCAGGTACCGATCCTGTCATATCAGAGTTGGCCAAAGAAATTATGCCAAGGTTAATCATCTCTTACGTCTATATACTAACATCTAACTATTTGCTTTCCTGTGATCTGCAATAAGTATCCTTCTTCAACTGATTCTAAGTTTAGATGTAAAAGCAAAATTATATCACTTATCTGTGTCTACGTAATCCATAAACTTCATTCCTCTCCATTTCAGCTTGATTTGTGTGCAAATTAAAAAGGGGCAGTGGATGAAACTAACTTTCTTTCTCTGTACTTCGTTTAATGAAAATTGATAAATTTATTTCTTCTCTTTCTTTCTCACTCCTACTCCCATCCGATTAAAATTAACTACCTGATGATCAGTTAAAGTCTTATTTGCCTTGATATCCCAAGAATAACCAGATCTAACTGAAACTATTGACCTCTACTATATGAATTGCATGCCACCACTAATTTCCAAGAACAATTACTATTTACTTCAACCTTATTTGCTTTATGCAACATGATTATGAAATACTTCATTTTCTGTTTGTAGGGTGTGGTACTATTAAAAGAGTTACTTGTGATAATTCTTTTGGTCCTATTTCTTATCTAGGTATCACATCGCAGGCACTAAAGGTGTATTTTATGAGCGTGAACCCTACTCCAATGATAAGTCTGCACATTTTACACGTTTTTTGGGGCTAGCTTCAGTTGGTAATAAAAATAAACAGGTATTATATTGCATAGTTCTTTGTACTCACGGGCCACCGATGGTGTATTAATATATTCAAATTTTCCTAATTACAGAGTTTGTTTCTCTCCAGCATGAACATTTCTACTATGTGGACAATTTGATTTAGATTTATCCGTTCCTGTAATGACACAAGGATTGCATAACAATCTGCTGCACATGATTAGGATGCATGGCCTTGTTCCATGCCAGACCGTGTACCTTGTAGTTGATATATTTGTTTATTGAATCACTTTTTGATGGGAAATTAAATATTTGACTTGTGATATATTTGATTTACCCTTAGTGTACCTTGTATATTTATACCCAAAGTAGCTTGTATATTCTAGGAGATCAATTTGTTAAGTCCCTTGTAGATTTTATTTTTGTCAATTGTGCTATTTCATATACATAAATTAAGCTAAAATTCATTGTGTTTGAATTCTCCAACTGATAGAAATGTTATTTAGCATGTATATTTAATGTTAATGAATGTGAAATGCTATTTAGCATGTATAGTTAATGCCAAAGTATGCTCTTTACTGCTTGTTCAGAATTTGTTTCAATGAAACTTATAATATTATATTTTCATCTTTTTCAATGTTGTCCTAATTATACTGTCCATGAGGACATGCTAAAGCTTTGGAGGTCCATTTTCTTTCTTTTTTAACCTCACTAGTTGAGAACTTGTTGAGTGTTCTTAATTGGAAACTTCTTCCACACTATTGGCAGTCTACTATACTTTTATTCAGATTGTTGATGGAAAATATATGCATTATAGTGTTTTCTTTTCCTTCCTGAACAGATAAAGATATACAATAAATATGATCCATTATGTCCAGCATATGGTATTATTTCATAGCTTGTTTTTCACATTGCAAATTCCTGTATCCATATGATTTTCATACTATGCATAACTTTTGTTAATTCACTATGATGGTCAGAAATTTATTCATGGAATAACTCCGATTCCAGCATCTATAATGTCAACTACTGAGATAAGTGCTAGACCACCAAACATGACCATGTCACCATACATGCATGTAGATCCTGCAAGCCATGCAAGTGAATCTTTGAAGAGACCTGATTATCCTGATTCACAATATTGGCGCTATGACACTTCACAAAAGAGGCAGAGAAAAGGAGGGAGCAATGGTGAAAAATTGTGCTTCAAATTCACTTCTAGTGGATCTTGTTCTCAAGGCATGAAATGCAACTTTAGACATGATGAGGAATCTAGAGAGCATTATATGAGAAATGTTTGTTTTGATTTTCTCAACAAGGGAAAGTGTGAACGTGGGCCTGACTGCAAGTTTGGTCATAATCTCACTGAAGAAGGGGCTAGTTTCTCACAAAATATGCAACCCCATAGGTCAGTTGTTCACTTATCTTTATTTCTTTTGTTGTTTCATTTCACATTGCTTAGGAAATTCTTGTTTACTTTGTCATCCAAACCCTCCTTTTTCTAAATTATGCCTCAGGTATATAATTTTCTCTATGTTATGATTTAGTGGTCAAGGTGGGAGGGAGAGAACTTGTTGGTTCTGCTTATCAAGCCCAAACGTGGAAATGCATCTCGTATTAAGCATCGGAGAAAGTTACTATTGTGCACTCGCTAAGGGTCAACTTGTTCCAAATCATGTACTTCTTGTGCCGATTGAGCACTGCCCTAATACGCTTACAATGCCTTCAGATACAGAGGCAGAGCTCGAAAAGTATAAGAGAACCCTCGGTAAATATTTTAATAAGCAGGCTAAGGCTGTTGTCTTCTTTGAGTGGGTATCCCCACAGAGTCCTCATGCTAATCTTCAGGTAAGAGAAATTTTGTCTTATAATAAAACATTTGAGTTCGTATCTTTTGCGGTAGTGGTTTCCTTTATTCTGTTGCATCACAATAGGAGTATTCTATTTGGTTTATTGTAAACCAATATTTGTTTGTGGTTTGCAGTTTGCAGTTTGGCTATGATCATGTTCTGGAACAGCTTCTGTATGACTAAACATTTAAACAATTTCCGACACTTCATGGATTATGATAACAACAATTATTAATATGATGTTCGGTAATCAATAAATGAACCATGTTAGCAGTTCATTGCTGAGATAGTTGTACGACTGCAGTTTTGCGATTACATTACATTAGGAAGAAACAATAGAGGTAGGTTCTATTTGGTGTCTGAATGAAGAAAAAGGGGAGAATTTAAGTGGAACATAGGGGAAAACAAATAACACAGTCTCTCTCTCCCTCTTTCTCCTTCATTTCAATAACTCACCAAAATAATGACTCTACCTTGCTAGTAATCCCTTACGAACTACTTTAGTTGCCTCACAACTATCCTAATTATTTAAACTGATGTATAATTAAATCTCAAATGATGTAATAGTTGATAACAATATGATCAATCCATTAAGCCTTATTTGGGGAAACTGTTAGGACTTGATTAAAATATGCTGCATTTTAGAAGTAATTTCCCTGTCTTCCTACTTTCTGTTTATGTGCATGTAGGAATGCACTACATACCTTCACTTCACAGTTTAATAGTTCATGACGTAACATGAAATGAGGGACTTAAGCTAATAGTAATGTTATCTTAGATGTTTTCGTACTTTCATGATATTTTGTTATATCCTATCTTAAATCGAAACATTAGATCGTGCAAATCAACACTTTCTTTTCTTAGATGTTTTCTTTTGGTTTTCCTTTATTTTGTTATAGTTTTCTTGTATTAGCAATGTTATTGCTTAGATAATACAAATCTAATTTAATGGGATCATTTAAAGAAAAATGGAGCATAATTTTTCTATGCTCTTGGTTGTTTTCTTCTTAGGAAAATAGGCGCGCACACACATTTTTCTAGGATTTGTCTTTATCTAAACTTGCTCTCACTTTTCAGCATTAGAACTTGACTCAGGGAAATGAGAAAACCATTGATTCTCATATGGAATTTGAAACAGATGCATACATATTTAGGAACTATAACGTCATTAGCAGCTGCATCTTGGCATGGTATAGAATTCATCTATGTACACTCTCATTGATGATCATGTTTTATTAGTCAATGCCTCTTTCATATAATAGTAATTTGGTAAAATTCTTCTTGACTGTTTACAATGCAAGTTTCAGCTAAATTCTTAGCTAACCCATTCTAAAGGGGATTTTTCCTTGTGAATAATAATTTTTAGTATCTTTATGCTTTCTAATTAATGGTGATCCCTTTTCCAATTTTCCCCTAAGGTTTGGATTTTTTTTCTTCATCAGGTCATTCCTATACCATTGTCTCAAGCATCTAACGTCAAGCGAATATTTAAGTTAGCATCTAAGAAGTTGGGATTTGAATTTGAAGTGCTGAATCTCGGTATGTTTAGCTATCAGAGTGTTTGATGCTTAATTGCATTTTAGTGTATGATTAAGTGTAGTTTTGTTTGGTTCCATAGATTTATTTAAAGTATGACATAATCTGTTATTAATATTTTCATATATTATTTTTCATTTATTTTTTTACGTTGATACTTAATTAGCATCACAGGAGATTGATTTATCTGTACATGTACCTTTAATCGTCATTAGTTATGAGGCGAACTGTTAAGCTATTGTGTAATGCTTGAGGAAACTCTTTAAGAGGACTAATACGTTGATGAGTTACAACTGTGTGTGAACTTTAATTGTCATATCTACATATCCAAGGTTCAGAGTGTTTTTTCTTCTACGTATTGATGATCTAGATGTCAATCTCTCTTTCCTACATTATAACAGTCTGTGTGAACTTGCACCATTGGAATGCTCCGAAGGAGCTACATCTTGTGTTTGATGGAATCAGTGATTCTTTGGCTATTAGTTGGAATAAATATTACAATAAGCACATGAAATGATTTATTGGGTTAAACCAATTTAGAAGCATGAGTAAAAATACTAACAAAAATTATCCATTAGTACAATAAGCAAGTAAAGTATGAGTTAGTCTAATAGATTGAATCCCAATAAGAATATCTCTGATCTAGAGTCCCGCAATAGTCCTCGGTCTTGAAAGTGGAATGAAATATCAAACCACAATAGTCCTCGCTTGGATGATTGTGTTTCTTCTGTAACATGAACGACAAGTGTTGTTTGCGGACCTGATCTCTATCATTTCTGATAAAACTGTTGTCTCTTTTAACATCTATTTTAATTTTAACTTTAATTTTTTGCAGACACTAGCTATTGTCAAGGTAGAAAACAGTTGAGATCCCAATGCCACAGCAATTCATGTATGTTCTATGTGGAACTCCCTGATTGTTCAACTCTGTTTCATGTTATTGATGACAAGAAGTTTCCTGTCCAATTTGGACGTGAGGTAATTTGTACAATGTCGCATGTAGTTGATCTTGAATTTACCTTGTATTGGTTTCCCCCCCTTATCTTTGTTTAACAATAACATAACACATGCATAGGACCTTAGAACATTAAGTAGAAGGTTCAAAAGATGATATGTAAAAGTAGATAATAGCAATAGCTGATCGTTTAAGTTGGGTTTGGATACCCGATTATGCTTAATAATCAAGTTTAAGTTGGGCCTTGATTAATAAGATTTTAGGTGTCGGTGAATTATACCTATTGAGTACCTGCATTAATTCATGAATTATGGGTTACCAATTTATCATCCAAAGTGAGTAATGCTTTAGATGCTCAAAATGTTTCGATTACTTAGTTTGTCATCATAGTGAATCGTGCACCATACCATATTTGAGGTTGGACACAAACTTCTTCCTCCATTGAGAATTCATGTTTATTGATTTATACAATATCGGCTGACATTGGACATCTAGAGCTAACTCAATTCATACCCTTTTTCTTTCGGACTTGGAACTAACTTTTGCAGTGTTGTTTTCATTGCTCAGTTATTTTGCCAAATTATTATATTATGTATATTTTTCAATCAATTCTTCATAATTTACCTAGAAACTGCGAGACTATAGTTTGTTATTTGATGACGATAAGAGCCGTTAAAGTGTTGCAGGTGATGGCAGGCATGTTAAATATGGCAGATCGAGCTGATTGGAGAAATTGTAAGCTAAGCAAGCAAGAAGAAGAACAAATGGCAAGAGAATTCAAGGAGGGATTTGATGCTTTTGATCCTGTAGATTGATTTGGTAGAACCTTTCTTCTGGTAATTACTCGTTTAACCAAGATCTCCAACAAGGATTTCTGATACCTAGTCATCTTCAAAGTTCTTGTACAGAATTTTGAGATAAATATGACTTCCTATTTTATTCACCATCATTTGGTATTTAGATGTCATCAGTTAACTATATGTTTGAACCAAAATGGATTTATGTATTCAATCATCATTTAACATGGGCCTTGCAATTTAGTGGTGCCTATTATTGTTGTTAAATTTTGATATTGAGTAGAATATTCATTATTCGAATCCTAATGAGCTTAAATTTTAAAACTAATTTTTTTTTAGTTTCGCTCGAGTTTCAATAAATATTATAATTTTTATTGTAAAAAATATGTGATTTTTTTTTTTACAGATTTTAATATTTGAAAATTTTCTGAAAATAATTTCTCAGCTCATAACTACGGTTTAGTGGTCGAGAGTGATAAAAATAACTCGCTAATATGAAGAAAGTTAAACTTGAACCGAATTAATCAAAATGGAATTTTTTTAATATGGATGAATTTTTTAATAAAAATTTAATTGAAATTGAATTTTTTTAATAATGATCGAAGAATGATGAGAGATGTATCGATACGGTTTTTTTTTATTTTGATTTAATTGAATACAAAAATTTTAAAATTGAAACAATCGAACAAATTAAACAACTGATTTTTTTGGAAAAAAATTGAAATAATTATTCAATTTTAGCTGACCTTTAAACCTGAGCTTTAATTCATTTCGAAGGAACGCATGTCCTCTTTTTGCTACATCTATATTGGTTTGAATCATTTATCACGTATCTATTATATTAATATATTTTTTAATTAATATATATTTATATATTTATCTTATATTTAAAATTTATTTATTAATTTTATAAAATTTACTTATTAATCGTGTTTCAAATGCGATTAATATGAGAATATTATAATATTTATCGGTTTGTAACCGCATTTGAGTGTTATAACATTTCGTATATTAATTTAATTTCAATTTTTCTCCGCCTCGCCCCTCGCGTGATTTCTTCCCGATCGGCTCACACCCGCCGCCGCCGACGCCTGCCGCTTGCTTGCCGCTCATCTCTCCTCTCTCTACGCGATCTCGTGATCCTTCTCTCCAAATATAGGGCCCGCTGCCTCACCTGCCGCGCCCTCTGCGTCCGCCGCTGCACTCCAAGGTATTTTTTTAAATTTTTTTTATCTCTCTATCTCTATCTTCTCTCCCTATCTTGCGTAGCCGAGTTGGCCGCTGCTCCGGTGCCGAAGCGTTTCGGTGCCAGTCGGAACGATAAATTCCACCCTCGCTGACCTGTACTGCTCGGGCACCTTAATCCTTCATCCATCGATTTTTCTCTTCAAGATAATATTCAATGCATCTCTATCCATCTGTTCTTCATTTGTCCTCCGACTGAACAGTGCTATGGAATGCTTGACGAGATTGTGAAGGTTTAGTTTATCTGTGCTCTGAACATTGAGTTGTTTCTTTTATCAGATTCTCATTTTATTGTTGTGAATTCTGATTTATAAACTTGTCGAATGATTCGAAAAGTGATACAAGTGGGCTTATTTCTTATATGTCAGGTCCGGTCAGTGTAAAAAATCAGACAAACATCAGTTTTTTTGTCTGGTCGAGGAGGAAAGCTGTCTACAATTCGTTGCTCGGTTTGGATTTCAGATGTCTTTGTGATGGCTCGATGTGGTCGGTTTTTCTTGATTTCTTCATTTGCTGTGCGACAACGAAGTTCATTGTCTTGCAAACTTTATTGTAACTTAACTGATTCACCAGATCTCCCTGATTGGTTTAGGCATCCACATGACCAGCATAATTATGTAGACGCCGATGATTTTGTGCTCCAGACTAAGTTGGAATTTTTGGAAGCTAGTGACTCCAAAAGGAAAACCACTGACTCTAGGTTAGATTATGGAAAGGAGCCTCGCAATATAGACGACAATGATGTTGATAAGATATGTAAAGTTTTAAGGTTGAACTTCAAGTCTTTTGAAGATCTCTTCCAAGCTTTTGTTGGTTGCAATGTAGACATTTCTGAGGCTTTGATCAATACGATATTGAAGAGATTTAGCAATGACTGGTTTCCAGCCTTTGGCTTCTTTAGGTGGGCTGGTGCTCGAGCAGGTTTCAAACACTCTCCTATTTCTTATGATATGATGGTTGACATTTTAGGGAAATCGAAACAATTTGATGTGATGTGGAGTTTGATCAATGAGATGGTTTGTCTTGGAGGCTTAGTGTCACTAACTACCATGACCAAGGTGATGAGAAGGCTTGCTGGAGCCGGTAGGTGGGGTGATGCCATAAAGACTTTCAAAAGCATTGAGAACTTTGGTGTTAGGAAAGATACCATTGCTATGAATGCACTATTAGATACCTTGTGTAAGGAGAAGAGTGTTAAGCATGCAAGAGATGCATTTTTGGAATTCAAGGATGAAGTACAACCTAATGCTAGTAGTTTTAATACTTTGATTCACGGATGGAGCAAAGCACGGAAAATAGAAGAGGCTATAAGAATGATTGAGGAAATAAGAGAATTTAGTTATACCCCTTGTGTAATTACATACACTTCTCTGATTGAAGGTTATTGGCTGGAAAAGAACTTTAGAATGGCCAGTGCAATTCTTAATGAGATGCGTGTGCATGGGTGTCAACCCAATGTTGTCACATATACTATTATAATGCATTCTTTGGCGAAGGCCAAAGAAATTCAAGAAGCCTTGCTGGTATTTGAGATGATGAAGGATGATGGTTGTGCTCCTGATACCTCATTCTATAATTCTTTGATTTTTTGATGGGGAAGTCAGGGAAATTGCGAGATGCACATCACATATTTGACCAAATGTGCAAAAACGACATCTCACCAGATGTGACCACATTCAATACCTTAATTTCAGCTCCCTGTGATTATTCTGAGGCAGAGAATGCTCTAAAGCTACTCTTCTCAATGCAAGAATTTGATTGCAAGCCTGACATCAAAACTTACACCCCCTTATTGAAACTTTGTTGTAAATGGAAATGGGTGAGAGTTCTGTGTATTTACTTGGGCACATGTTTAAGAAAGATATTAGCCTTGACTCTAGTGCTTATAATCTGTTGGTGCTTGGACTTTGCCGAAGTGGCAAAATAGAACAATCTTGTTTATTTTTTTGAGAAAATGGTCATGACGGGGTTCGTACCTAAGCAAAACACATACTGTATTCTAATCAAGGAATTAGAAAGAAAGAATATGGATAGAGTAAAGTTAAAGATACAGCAATGCATGCTGCAGGCTGGGACAATGAAACTACGTGGTTTTCAGCAATTGTATAAGCATCATAATGAATGAAGGCGAAGTGGTTGCTGATGGAAGTCGTCTTGAATAGTCTCATTTGTGGTTTACGAGGTAATTGTTGTGATTTAAGCTTGTTTCTTTTTCCAGTGTGGATTTATTGCTTTTTTCAGGGTGTTTTATTGATTTCTATTAGAATCTTGATATGATGGATCGTGGGTTTTACTTCTTTTTCTTTACAGATCTCTTATGATTTGGCTTTTGATCATGGTGTTAGAGGCTTGTTTGTTCTGTTGAACGCCTGACCTTGCTGTGATATTGGAAACATGCCGTGCCAACTCATATATTTTATGATTGTGTTTTTTTTTTTTTTCCTTTTATGCTCTGCATACTGCCATTTTTAGTTGTTGAAGTCACTTATTTTTGTTGGAGGTTTCATTATGAAAGTTCTATTTGTTGGAACTGGATCATCAATCTTTCTCCTTGTTGATGTTCTGGCAGTCTACAATATATAATTTGTTTCTGTTTGGATAGTCATCAAGATCAGAGGACAAAACCACTCCAGGGTATGTTGATCTGTTTTACTTTGTTTTTTTCTTTTAAGTTATTGTGTTAGAATTTTCATTTGCATGGATTGGTCTTGTTAGATCACATTCTGATTTTATTTTTGATGAGTGATCTTATGTTAAGCCACTTAAGTCATGAGTGATATAGGGGGTTGCTGCTATAAGGAGTTAGTGTTGTGTAGAATTTGGTAATGAAGATGTGGAAATTTATTTTAAAACGGTTTTATGTATATATATTATGAAAAAATGTCATAAAAGGTTCCATTTAGGAAGAATTTGGCAAATGATTTACTTTTTTACTGTGATGTTTCTTGTTATCTTTTGGTATATGTTACTATATTTGCTAGCTTAAACTTGAAAGTACTTGCTTCACACTGTTGATCAATTTGAGTTCTCCCCTACCATATTTTCGCCAGATTGGCATAACATATTAACACTACTAGTGGCATATAAATCCTACATATGCATGTCAAATGAAATTGAATTTGAACTAAAATAAAAACATACAAAATAAAAATCACATCAGCATGTTGTCGATCACTTTCACTTAAAATTCCACCATATGTAAAATACACCATTCTGTTTTAAGTCAGATAACATAATTCATCAGCCAATAATTCAGAAACAAGAATTGAGCTTGTTTTAAAAGCGCACGCCAGCTGAACTTTCAAGTCACTGTGGATTTTCAATTAAGCCCATGAGCCATCTCTTTCAGCCTTAATTTTACTTGCATAAATAGTGTAGAGTTCGCATCTGAGAGCTTAGATTCAGATTGAGAATAATGGTGGTAGACAAAGAAATCAATTGTGAATAAAGAGTGATGGGTGATTGAAATAACAGTAGAAGCATAATTTGGACAGATGAGTAATTGAAACAAGAACCATCCAGAACAAATGTACTTCACAATACCATCTGCTTTCTTAAGATCCATGTCTCTCAAAGTAAACATAGTCAAGTTGATGATGCTCAAATCTTTCTTAGGCCTGCTTAGGTGCATTGAATTTCTCAGTACTGACTTGTTTAAACATGAATGAATATAGAGGAACCATCAAAACACTTAGAACACCGAAGAATCCACCAAAAGCTGGTGCATTCAGTCCTTGGTACTCTAACTTAGCTTAAACATGAAAGAAAATAGAGGAATCATCAAAACACTTAAACACCAAAGAATCCACCAAAGCTTTTCTTACTATCATTTTACATGTCATAAAAGGATTATAGACATTATAGCTACTGAATTATACTGGCATTTTCTGTTTCATGTCACTTTGTAATTATTCTCTAACAAATTTGATATCACATTCATACAATCCAGTGATGGTTGCTACTCCTTTAATTGACACTTGATAATAAATTACTCAGATGCAGCTCACCCCCATTCATCTTGTAGTTTATCTGCCCTTGTGAATAAAACACCATCGTGTCATAATCTATTCCACAGTACTGGAAAAGATTAGTGCATATGATTAGGAAAGATTTTTACTACAAGCTGAAATGGAATGGTCGCCCATGTATTGGATACATATTAAGAAAGGCATTTGCCTTGACTCTAGCACCTTTGGTCTTTTGGTGCATGATCTTTTTTCCAAAATGGGAAAAATAGAATACCTTATCTACTTTTGACAAAATGGTAATGCCGGGCTTCACACCTAAACAACATGTACAGTAGTCTAATCAACTGGAAAGAAAAAAGCACAGAGCAAGGTTAAAGATTCAACAATTTATACTGCAACTCGGACAGTGAAACTACCTAGGTAGCATAGCATCATGCTGTATGAAGCCCAAGTGACTGTTGTGGATGTATGAATGCAGTTTATATCTAATATGGAGAAACTGTCACTGCTTTCTTCCTTTCTTTTGCAGTGTTTTAGGGCTTTCTAATTAGAATACACATGGCCAGATAATTTATCTGGATTTTTTTGAATTTAAAGTTGATTTATATGTTGAGCCCATGATTGATTACCACCCACCACATCCTCTATTTTTGTATTATATTAAACTTCATTAAGGGAAGATTGAAGTCAGTGATGTATGCCCAACGCTAACTAATTTGGTTTATGTATAATAATACTGTAAGCCCGGGCCAGAGCTGGCGACCACTGCCCCATCCACCTTATAACTTTTTCCAACTGTACCAGCAGTACCTTATGCCTGTAGCTCCGCCAATCATCAGTGCAATTACAAGAATCACAGCGGTCTATCATTGCCTATTACAAACCTCTTGTCTGTTTCACCGACTGCACACTACACCCAACACATTGCTAGCTTCTCATTGCCGATTCATATTCTCAAGCTTGTTTGTGCTGACTGCACTACTTCAATGGCACGAGGCATCTCATTGCCAACTTTATCACCATCATGTGCACTGTTAGTCTCCAGATATAATTTTGTTGCCGAAATCTAGATTGTGGTCAAGTCCATTGAAAGCAGTTACCACCAACTGTAGAAAACTTGGTGTTCCCGTCGAATAAATGAAAAGGCAGTGGGACTGATCTACCACTTTCCACTACTGGAAGTGATCTCATCTATCTCCCTTTATTAGAAATTGAGGGATTTGGTTGCCTATATTGCTTTTTGAATACATGCATGTGGTCAAATTGTTTTTTCACTTTGCCGTAGGATTTTGCTTCATTCGAAGTATTCTTTCTTTTCGCATGATGTTAATTGATTATGAATGAGTCTTATGCAAATGACTTTTATGAATTTTTCTTCATAGATTCAATCACTTCAAGAGGTCACTATTAACATACCAATTCCTCAGCAAACTAGATCAAGATTTTTTACTTGTGAAGATTAAGAAAACTCACCTTAAGATTGAATTAAAGGGATAACCTCAATGTAAGTGTGTATAAACTACATTATATGTTTAAATGATTCAGATAATTGTTAGAAGGTTATCAATCTCATCCAAATACATGTTTTTCTAATGTATGCTAGGGGGTTCTTTATCAACCAGTGGAAATATTTTTGAAGCATAGGTACATTTATATGAATAAATTGTGTTTAATAATTATTTTTAGATCTTAATATATGCCATTTCCTTTAGAGAATGGATCATATTCATATGCTGACCAAGCAAAATCAGGTGGAATGACTGAAATCTGTGAAGTGTACTTGACATTAATACCTAGTACAGCCCGATAATATCAAGTTATCTGATCTGGATCATGGGACTTGCCAGATGACCATTGCCTTCAACAACTTTGGTGAAGGACTAATTCAACGAATGCCTAGGTAAATTCTGTTCGTCACTTTTCGTTGTCGATAAATTGACATTTGGTATCATTGTTTTCCAATGTGACAACCTACAAAGGTGCAGGTATGATTATTTTGAAGTAGTGAATAATAACTACACTAATTGGGAGACGTATAGATTTGAGGGAAGCGCAAATCCAACTGCAAACACCAAGGAAACTGATAACTAGCACCCACAAATCTCGCCGCCAAGGAGGTAAAACATAAGTTGTCTCATCTAAAAACCCATGGCAAGTTAGAAATTGTAAAGAACTAAAAAAATGTGACGGTTTCATTTCCAGATTACCAAGAGGGAAGGACTTGCATTGGAATTGGACCTCTTACTGAATGATGCCTACTTCACCCTAAAAGCATCGTTGGATTATACACTTGTGATCGACAGTTTTTTTTTTCCTTTAAACATTTCATGGACATGCAATTTGTATTTCCTATTGTTAGAATTAATTAAGTCTGTTGTTTGCTATAAGATTTATGTTCTGTGATGCATTATTCATTAAGTTTGTTGTTACCTTTGTACGTAACTCTTAGCATACATGATGGTTTCCATTGGGTGATGTTTGCAATGGTCTTTTATTCCCATACGTTGAAGTATACATGATTTTTCTTAACCGATTTATCGAAAGAAAGATCATCTTGTTTCCCTTGGATGTGTTGTGTAGACCGATTGAACTAGAAGGGTTAGACAAGTTGAATGTGTTGAATGATTTAATCGTTGGTCCAATTGAAATGGTCAAACAATCTTAGCTGAGTAATTACTTTAACTAGTAGAACTAATCAAACAAAAGAAATTATCTATTGAAATCAAACATGTTGAACAAGTTTATAAGAAGGTAGAAATATGTCATATAAGTCACTTGAGTTGGTGCAGCCAAATGGGATGGTTAAGCCGATCGGCTTGTTGGGTCAACTGGGCTTGGGCTTGATAGTTTTGGTCTCATTCAAAAATTAAAATTTTGAATGGTAGAAATTAAAAGGCCATTTCAAATTTTATAAATCATCAAAAGTATATTCCATCAGTGATTTTACCTAAAAATATCCTTTACTCTAACAACGTTTTAGTAAGTATTGAATAACTATTATAATAAAAATTACTCGATAATTATTACAATGTATTTAAGATAGATTACGATTCAATTTGATTAAGTGTGATTTTTTTCATTGTAGTTAAATCTTAAACCCTAAAATTTTAAACTCTTAATTTATTATTATATCAAAATACTTTTTACTTACTTCAATAAAATTATTTGAATTTATCAAAATTATTTTAAATAAATCAAAATTACTTTAAAATAATTAAAGAAATTATTAAATTATTATATTACGTGTTACAAGTTGTAATAGCTAAATAATAGCTTCTATATGTTTTAACAACTAGTTATAATTGCTACATGCTCAATGGGTCAATGGATGGTAGATTTATTATAATGGGATAAAGATTAATTTTCGACAGATATATATTCTCGGGAAAAAATTTCTTATATTTTTTAGCTACTTGACGGTCAGCTATAAATTAATTCTGTAATTTATCTCTTTTCATATAATTTTGGAACGGATTGTGAAGAATAGGGGTGCAAACGAATCGAATCGAGTCGAATAATATAAAAATATTGATATTTGAGTTCGAGCTCGAAAATATATATGATATTCGAAGCTCGATTCGAAGCTCGAAAATATAAAT
>JBBUKS010000017.1:7469913-7484649 GCA_038050645.1 Hedychium gardnerianum
GGTTGTGAGGCTAAGTGAACTTCTATGCCTATGGTGTATGACGAATGAAAAGAGCATCGACTTTGGCTCTCATTTTATTAGGCATCTTGTTAAAGTTAGGAAAGCCCCTTCAGAGACAATAATGGTAAGTGGGCTCATTTCCCATATAGCTGAAAACCTCAAGTATGATTTGAGTGAGTTGGAGAGTGTGGAAGGGAGTTAAAGTATAGGCATAGGGGTATGTTTATCTTGTAGGATGTTTATTTGTGATGGAGAGTCATTTGCTTTTGTCATGAAAAATTACGCACCATTTAAACTACCCAACACTGATTACAACACAATCACCAACCCATAAAATTAGAGGTTGCAGTGAATCCCACCAATTCTTCCATCTAGTGAACCACACTTGCCTCCTTCTGTGATGACACATATACCAGTAGTCCACCCTATTAGGGAGAGATCACCTATGAGAGAGAAGAACCACCAATATTCAGGGATGAGATCCCCCACTTTAAACACAGAACCGGTTGGACCTTCTTTTTCTTATCACGAGCATCTTGTAGACCCTTCTATATATGATTTTATTGATTTCATGCTAGCCTTGATAATATCCATGTAGAACATGTTGTACGAAATAGAATATAGAGAAACAATGGGGCCAATGGAGTAGTGGACTAGACGATCTCACAAGATATTTTTAGAGGGTAGAGATGCACTATGATGAGGCCGAATTGTATTTTCAAGATGAGGCAAAGAGGAGGTAGGAAGAGGCAACCTATAGGAAAGAGAAGAGGTAATTTTAGAGTGAGGTGGGACAGTTTATGTTTGAACAACACCAACAATGGGAAATGGAAGAAGATCACAAGGGAGCAAAGGATAGTTCAACATCTCAGATTGATCATTTGTATCAATGGCATCGTAACCTTTCCTCTTGAGTTCCTGGAAATTTCGACATGCTTCCCCTTCCTCAATTTCCTCCTAGTCCTCCACGTTGATCAGATTTGATTGGAGTAGTGCCTCACTTTTGGGGTTAGTTTTATTTTCTTAGTATTACTCAATGCGCCTTTTTGTGATTTTTATCATAGTTTGTTAGTTTAGTAGTTGTTTTCATTCAGCATATTTTGTTTTGTTAGATTTAATCTTTTTGGTTGTCAACTTGAAGCATGCATGAGTAGACTTGTTCTTTCAGTAGAATTTTGATAATGTCATTTGAATGTACTTTTTAAATTTCTGGTTATTCATGTTCTCCTTATCTCTTAGTAAGATCCTGAAAGCATTGTTGAGTTGATGATGTTACACCAATTGCCTGCTTGATAGTTTGAATATTTCACATCACTTATGTTTTGTTTTCGAAAAGTTGATTTAGTACGACATAGTCATGATTCATCTTGTCAGACTAGTACCTTGGTAACCATAGGTGACCTTCTCCAACATTTTAGTTACTAGATAACCTCGGTTCTTGTCAGCTCATTTGGAAAAATCTGATCTCAAACTTAAAAAGAGTTCTTGATGCTAGTGTTGCACAAAGAAAACACTTATAAAAGTAAAAAATAAAAATAATAGAAGTGAATAATAAATGAATAAGAGATCACAAAAAATAGTTGTCGTGAGTGAAAACTAATATGTTACCCCCTTGACACCGAGTTAGGTTATTGGAGAAATAACTATTAGATTTATCTTAATATCGAATACTCCTTTGAGACTTTGTGGTGGGAAGAGGGAACAAACCTCGCATAGGGCAGGTAAGTGCCTAATGCTGGAAACTTTGGAAACACGATAGGATGATGACTTGACTTAGAACTGAACTTGAAAACTCTAGGAGTAAAATATGCACTATGCACTTTGACTCTCCTATAGGCTTGGTGAAACTAATCTAGTACCTTTGCTTTATGGTAATACTACTTGATAGGATTAGATGAACTAATTGAGTTTGAGATATAATCATTCACATGTGTTCTAGATATTGATGTTTTCTTGAGGACAAGCAAAGGTTTGGTCTGGGGATTTTGATGTGTGTATTTCATATAGGGTTTTTCGTATAGTTTAACACACATTTTATCCCATGTATTGAGCATTTATTCCATGTTTTCATTTGTTTATGCTTCATTTTGATACTATTATAGTTCAGAGAACTGCTCTTGTGCATTTTCTTTGATAGGGCGCAAAAAGGAGCCAAAAAGAGATTCGGAGACAATTTTACAAAGGAAGAACATCTACCACGGTTCGTGGCATGGGCCATGACCAAACTAGAGGGGTCGTGCTAAGGAATTGAAGTTCACAGTGCTCCACACGGAGGGGGGGGGGCTGTGCCGGCCAACATGACTCGTGCTCCATTTTAAGACCTACTCAAAAGCTACCATGGGGGTCCGTGCTAGCTGGCATGGGTCATGCCCTTCTCTCCGATAATCTCAGAAGCTACCACGTGGGGCCTGTGACAATCGGCACGGGACATGGCCAAACTAGAGGGGTCATGCCAAGGACTTGAGCTTCAATTCCTTGGCATGACCCCTCTTGTGCATTTTCTTTGATAGGACACGAAAAGGAGCCAAAAAGAGATTCAGAGACAATTTTACAAAGGAAGAACATCTGCTATGGTCCGTGGCACAGGCCATGGCCAAACTGCGCCAGTTGACACGACCCATACTCCATTTTAAAACCTTCACAGAAGATACCACGGGGGGCCCATGTCAACCGGCATGGGTCGTTCCCGTCTCTTTGATAATCTCAGAAGTTACCACGGGGGGTCAATGCCAGTCAGCACGAGCCGTGCCCGATTTTTCAACATAAATAGTGTTCGCCACAAGGGGCCCGTGCTAGCCAAAACAGGCCATGATAGAGAGTTGTATAACTTCAGATCTCCACCATGGAGGGGGGGGGGTCGTGCCATCCAGCACAGCCCGTGTTGTCGCTCGCCAACAACCACAGAGCCCGCCATGGGGGGTCGTGCCAGTGGGCACAACCCATATCGGGCACCCAGAGATCTCCTATTTAAGCCAAAATTTCAGATCTAAGAAGAGGATTCCGATTGGGTGTTGTCCAAGGGCCCCAAGAAGATTGTGGAGAGGAGATTCAAGGAGATTTTGATGCTCAACGCCCTGAGTTTGGATCGGAGATTAACCGAAGATAAGCCATCACATTGAGACTAAGCTTTTCTTTCTCTTTTTTGAATTATCTTGATTGCAACTTGTATTCCTGATGTCTTATGGTTGTAACTCTGATTCTATGGAGTAGACTCTTGATTTTAGGATTAGGAAGTAGCCTTATCGATATGTAAACTTAACTTGTTTAATCTATAAATTTTGAATTATTCTTTTTTAATGATATGTATGATTGTGGTCCAGATCTACTGATTTAACACAATCTTGATGCTAACCCCACTAGATTTGTATCCCATGAGGATTTGGGGAAGGACCGAAATGAGAACCCAATCCTCTGATCCGTAGAACCTCGAGATGTGGAGAGTCATCTATAAAAGTAGTTCGATATGCCTCGAGGAGTAATAGATTATCTTAGATCCTAACCGATCAGTTCCAATTCATAGCTATACAGTAAGAGTAGGCATCTCAGGGGTTGTAAGATCATATGACAGGGATCTTCTTAGGAAAATAACCCCTGACCTCTGTCGCTTTGAGAGTAGAGGATAATTAGAATTGAAACGTTGATGTAGTACCAAATGTTCACTTCAGATACATAGAATAGACTACCTACATAAATCACCATTGAGAATAAGAAATAAAACATAGATTCAGAGTTTACAATCATTTAGGTGAAATCGAAGTCCTATAATCGCTTTTTCCACAAATTCTTTCTTGGATCACTCTTCCTTTCTCTTCTTTCTTTCCTCTAGCTGAGTTCTTTCTCTACCTTAACTTGATTTTCTATTTTCTTTCTTTGATCCTTTTGCTTCATGAGCCAACAAAACCCATGATTAGTCTAGACAATTGGATTTGCTTAGTATATTAGTGTAGGGATCTATAGCGAAAAACACATCACAATGCAGCAGAAAACAATCCCTCCAGAGATCCACGCGAACATAGAATTACCCTTGTAACTACTTTACTGAAAGGGATTATTACCTTTGCTGTGTGAATAACCCTCGGAAGATCTGCTAGTCTGGTCGATCTGAACGTGATCAGAATGTTCACGCCCTTAGGTATCTACATGAGCATGTTCCTTCTTGTGTCTCACGAAAATCAATAACAACGGAGAGTTTTCACACCCCTTCTTCTCCTCTCACAAATTCAAGAAGATAAGAAGAAATTTAGAGAGTCTCATCCACCTTACCTTCTTGCCACAATGAGGCTTAGGGGTCAAATCCTGGCTAGTAGCCAGGTTCCTGCCCCCCTTATGCACTAGTCACTGTTTGGGCCGGCTAGACTAGCCCCCGTGATTTACCTCCTCCGTGTTGGTCCTGGGACGGACTGGCGGGGGCGCTGGGGGCGAGCGTTTCTCCTTTTGCCACAATAGAGAAGGATATTTAAGGTGGCAACCAAAAGACAACCCAAGTCTTCACCTTCTCCACCCTCTTTAAAGACCCTCTTTAAAAGATGGCTATTAAGGTGCCATAAAGAAACCACTAGCCCTTCATCTTCTCCACCACTTAAGAAGAGATGACTATTAGTGTTTATCTTAGTGGGCTCTAAAGTTGGGTTGGGCTTTAAGGTTCAAAACCAATTTCGGGCTCAAGGTTCAAACCCACACTATTTTAGTCAAACTAAAATAAATCAATCTCCAAATCAACATAGTCCTTGTTTGTGACCCAATAGGTTCTCGTAATGTTAGCAATATTTCTAAAACTATTTTAAATACACAAGCAATAAGTGACATCTAGCAATGCATCATCACTACCCAAGTGACGAGAATGTCAAGATCCGACCTAACCTATCTATGACCATTATCTTGTATAACTCAATCCTTCTATCCTTGATATCTAGATTGATCGATGAGGCATAGACTATGTCATCCACTTATCAATCTTTGTGTTTCTTGATCCCTAAGTAGACTCATTCAATCAAATGAGCTCAATATCTCATATTGACTTATTTGAGCATGGTCGTGCATTATTGTGTCCTACTTAATCCAGGGGCCCACAGATATTACTTCAATCATATGGAAGGGATAGATATCATTTACATCACTCACAACCCTCCGCATAACTTATTGTATACCTAGTGATCGATTTTATAATCCACCTTGTTTCAGGTGACATTTGTCGATACCAAAGTATACAACTCATTATGTAGGGAACCATAGTGACTTTAGGTCTAAGGACTATTATACTAACAGTCACTATGAGAATGTTTATGACACTCATATAACGATCCATGAAACATTCTCATGGTAGGTTAATTCAGTACATATTTTCTAATATATACTCATGTGTCAACTTGATATCTTATATCCATGACTTGTGAGATTAAGTCATCAGTTAACCTACATGCTAATCTCAACGCATTAATATTGCCCTTATATATTAATGCTTGACTAGGAATATTTAAGAGTAGTGTTCTATATGTATCTACAATCTCCCAATATCAATTCAACAAATTAATATGCTGTAGACCAGAACCTACTACCCTAGGATATTATTATACTTATTCAACTGGCACAGATCTGAAGTAAATATAATAACCATAAATATTGTCTTTTATTAATAAAATATGATACAATAAGTCTCTTGTCAATCATCTCATAATTAGCTCTAAGAACTGATACTAACAACTACTTCATTCCTTAACAAACTATGTACAATAATTTCTACTTCATTTGACATTTTACTCTTTCTATGTACCATAATTTAAAATGAGTTCTTTATCATCTTTACTTTCTCCTCTACCAATTTTGTCTCTTGTAAGCACCAAACATTAATTTTTTCTCCTAATCATCGTCTCTACTACCTCCATTGTTTTAGCAATGAGTTCTTATGTTCTATGTTCCAAATCTAAGACAATTGATATTTCTATAAAATCTATTTTTATCCAATAGGATGTGAGAACTCTTGTATATTTAACATTACACCTAAGTTCTCATAGTAGCCATCCTTGTCGAAATGTTGTAATCGGATCATGTTTTTTTCGGAAATAACCTAGCATTAATGCAATAGTTTGATGGATCCATACATAACATTTGTTTTTGTTTGATGCTTGCTAACAACCTAAATACAACCCTCCTTTATCTGGGATTGAAACTAGCCATGGCGAAGTTTATTCTCTATGGGTGGAGTTTCACACATTAAAAGATGCACTAAATAATAATTTATCACATGAACTTGATTATAAATTATTTTCCTTATCCTCCAAATAGATACAAATGGATAATGCAAGTTAACATGATTAAAAACATAGTGATAGTTCCATTTCAAAACTTTCTACTAAACTTCGATCGACTCACTATAAGATGTCAATCGTCTAAACTAACTATGTCATCTTGTAATTGTCTTAGTTGACTCAACTATACACTGCCTAAATTATCAATTTTTAAAATGCATAAGAAATTATAAAAACCTCAAAAAATCGAAAAATTTACAAAGAGGTTTGTTTCAAATATTTTACTATAGAAAAATACATTTTCATAAAAATACATATATATAATTTTTAAACTTGATACAAAGTTAAAAACTAGCCAAAAGTTTCAATAAGTTCATCTCTTAAATCTTTGTTTTAAAACCTTGGAAGTGTTAGCTGGGATTGGTAGGTGTTAGAAGACACTTGATTGATGGGAAGTTCAGGTATGTTAGCTATACTAGAAACTTGGTAAGTAGATAGATTAAGATAAACTGAATGTTTGATACATGATAAGAAGACCAATAGGTGTTAGCAGAGAAAGTCAAGATATGTCAGGGAGGGAGAATCGGATGTTTAGCATGACGAAAAATCCAGATGGCTCATTGAGGACCAAATGTCTGGCAAGTGAGGAAGTGGTAGGTCATCGAGGATTGGATACTTGGCAGTGGGGTAACTCAATGAGAACCAAATACTTGACAGTGAAAGTTCTAGTAGGTCAACGATGACTAGATGTTAAGTAGTTAGTCCTTGGAAAGCTTCTTGACATGGTGAAGTTCATGAGATGAGGAGTCTCTTGGCATCAAAAATTTTAGTAGGTTGAGATTAACTAAATAGTAGGTAAGAATGAAATCATGATAAGTTAAGGTGACTTGTACTAAACAAACAAGGAAATCCTAATGATATGTAATCTCTTGACACATTAAGAGTTCAACCTTAATGTTGTTAGAATCAGAGTGTAAGTCGACTAGTGAAATAATATCGGTCGAATGTTGAATCTGAATCCATAAATTTATGGTTTGAAAGAATTCAGAATTTGACAGTTGCCTAATGGAGCAATCGATTCAAACAAAAAATAGAATTAATTAAATATTTGTGTTCAGATCTGACTGAAGGTCACTCAACTGAGCTAATCGATTAGTGAAGGGTTGTTGACTAGGCTAGTCAACTGTTGTGCTGTAGGATGAGTGGGAATCGAGCTATTGACAAAGAAGTAAACCGTTAAATTCTGGTGTCGCAGTGGATGAATCAACTAGAGGTGTATGGTCAATCAACTAGACAACGTCTTCCAGACCCAATGCAGAGGCTTACAAAGGTTAGTTCCATGGAGGCTTTCACAAGTAAGTTCTTGGTTGATTCTAAGGTAAATTTCATTGCGTTCCAGAGCCATCCTTAAGCTAAGAAAAGCAACAAGCAAGCAAACAAAAGGAAAGTGTCATTTGTGTAATTATTGTTACTTGTATTCATTTGTATTTTTCTTGTATATTGTTTGTTGTGTAATAATAGGTGTTGTAAGAGGTTTCTTTGCCTTTCGAAAGGTATCCGTGGAGAAATATATTGCCAGGAGTGATCCACCTTACGGATTATAGGTCATGAAGTAGGAACTAGGGGTTTCTAAATCATGTAAATCTTTGTGTGGTTTGAATTTTTTCTTTGTTCTTGTATTTTTGATGTGCTAATTCAAATTGTAGATGAAACAATGAACGAATTCGAAGAATCTATTCACCCACCCACCTCACCTCTAGCCACATCCAACGATCCCAATGATCCCAACAATATGTTATTCTCTTTAGTTTATAGATCTCTTACTTTTCAACTTCTGTATACCTAATTAATGCAGCCCAATGTCCATGGGAATGCATTGAGAGAATTGCAAAGAAGATCCCAGTTTTATATTTGGTCTCCAATATTAATGAGCACATGAATATACTCTCTGTATCTTACATGCATTTGAGCTACTTTTTCTCCTTCCTACATCCTAAAGGTATTTGTGTCTAGAGTAAATCCCTCTTTGCATACTTTGCCTCTATTGTCTATTCATGCATTTCCACTAATATTTCCCATAATTTTTTAGTGCTTTAGTACTTTCCAATTTTGTTCATCTCTTGCTCAGAAAGTACATTCTCCAGTGCATTTGAATCTGAGGCAAGCTTTTCTTTCTTCTTGGTTAACCTATACAAAGGCAATAATTTTTCATTATTATGTAAAGGATGTTTATACCCTTTTGCCACCAAATTTGTGATTTCGATGTTGATTCTAAAATAGATTAGCATCTTCCTCTTCCCTAAGATAAAGTTCCCCTCGAGCTTTTGTGCTGAAAAATTAGCTTTAGTCATTTTCTTCATCAGCAGCTAATCCTTTAAGAAAATCCTTACTCCTATACCACTTATTAGGACAAATAAGGATGATGGTTGGATGACTAGAGGGGTTAATAGCACTTGACTTGCAAATAGAATTGTTTACTCTTGGTAAGACTTTAGCAAGGTCGATCAAAACCCAATTAGCACAACGAAAAGTAAAGGACATGAATACAAATACTAACATGATAAGTCGTAATTCGGAATCCTTGTTCCTATTCCATAGTATGTGACTCTCCAATAGGTCACTCCTAAATGCCCACTAACTTTCTCCTTTTCAGATCCTTTCGGAGATCAGAGAAACCCTTCTTACAATAAATGAGAACAAGTGACAGCAAAGAAGAAGCACAACAAATAAAGCTTAGAATTACAATGAGAGAGCTTACAGATGTAAGAAATTAAGCCCAAATAACCTCTCCTTGATTATCCTTTTATAACATTCAAGTTATCTTTAGCATCGATTTTCTATTCTGCAGACGATTAGTCAACTGTTTTTGCAATCACTACAATCTCCTGTTAGTCAACGGATCTCTATCTCTAAGTCAACTTCATTCATCATTAGTTAATTGCTCTCCAAGTTAACAACTGCTTTAGTCAACTATCAGTTTAGCTCCTAGATCATACGATCCAACTTATTTATGTGATCAAATGTCGTTTTCTGACTTTCAAACAAAACCATTAGTTGACTGTCGACTAAATCCAACCCAGTTGATTGTCCAATCAACTCAACCACAAACAAAAACATTTTGTTCCTTGGCCGATCACCTTCCGTCGACTATTTAATCGACTCAACCACTATTTAACTAAATTCATCCTTCAGTTGACAAAGTCGTCTACTACAACCATTTTAATGATTGAGTTTTTGCCCAAGTCGAGAGCTATCCTAACCCAAGTTGCAGATCTCTCAATTCTCACAACTTAAGAGCTTAACTTTGCAATTTGGCATTCTCCCATGAAGCCATCTCCCATCAGATTGTAAGCCCCTCGAATGCATCAATATTCGGATGGTTCCACATATCATCCTTCACTCTTCACCTACGTAATTTGGTTCCTTCCGATTTTTGTCAATGTTATCCCAAAACATCCTTCTTCAATCCCCAATAGACCTTGAGCTATTGAGCCAATTACTAACCTTGGTTGTGCCAAGTCAAGCTTTATGAGCTTTGTGTGTATTCTATCAAGTCCATATCAAGACCGACCACTTTGAGCATGATTGCATGAACATTAAGTGTCAAAGTTACTATATATGAGTTTTAGAACATGTGTAAATATTCACCAAATAACGCAAGACAATTTTGTAATAGACACAAATCTGTATAGGCAACAAATTAAGCCATGAGATGCTTGACCACTTTGAAGAGTAATAGTTCTATCTTGCTTGATTAGGATATTGATGGTGAAAAGCTTATGTATGAAGGTAAATCAAACACTAGTGGGAGAGAGGGAGACTTAATAGAACCACTGATGTACCCATTGAGGTAAAATCAAGATAGAGAGAAGAGAGAAGTTTTATCATGGAGAAGAATGAAACTAATCGTAGTCTGTAAATGAGATAACTGAAGGAAAATAACTCCCGATAAATGTTTTGGTAAATATGTGAAATATCATTGTACACCCTACTTTGTGAAGACCATTCTTATGTATGATAATAACTAATTTTGTGAATACTATATAACCAAGTGATTTGGTAAGGATGCCCGACTTTTATATTAATATTTTTTTTTAACTATGTTAATATTCAGAGTTAATATTAATAAGCTGAAATAATTTATCTCAAAAATTAACTATTATTAATAAAAATTTAACATTGTTGATTAATTAGATATCAATAACTATACTACAATTCTACCATTAATTCTATTATGCAGATATAACTAATGAGAATATGATAATGTAGGACTAATTAATATACATAGTTTATATAGATTGAACACATTATTCATGCTATAATTATTAGCTAATAAATATGTCACCAATAAATGATATTATCCTAATACTATTTGCTAATCATATAAAACTGTCAATGTCGGTCTCGAGTCGTATGAAAACAGTTGACGGTTACGTTAGGTTGTCAGCTAGAGTCAAACACAAGCGAATGTTCTATGAATCCATCAAATTATTGTGATAAAACTAGATTGTTCTTTGGAAGTAATGCATTGGAGAGTCTGACTGCAATGTGGACTGCTACATCTCCATGAAAATTTGAGTATAATATAAATATACAAGAGTTCTCACACCATGAGTTAGATATGAATTTGAATAGGCTTGTTTTTTGTTGTATTATTCGTTAATCATATAATTTGTTAGAATTTGAATGATTTATATTGCCTATTTGCTATAAATATTATATTTCTTAACTAGTAATATTCTTAATGTACTGAAATAACCACATATTTATGATAAATCTCTTTACAATTCTAATTTATCTTTTTCTTATTTTTTCCAACTGATTCTACTTGAACTAATCATTACAATTGATACTTGTTGCACTAATCATTACACGGATAATGCCAACCATAATATTGATGAGTGTTGGCAATCAGTGATATTGATATGAAGTATCAGGAATAACTTGCATTTAGCTATCAAATGAGGGAATGCACTAAATCACCATAATCATATCACCATAAGAGAGGATGCACTGGAACAAAAAATCACTATAATTAAGATATATTTGTTCCAATTATTTTGGATTAATTACATGAAGTAATAATATTTGAATTTAGCACTTAAAAAACTAAACTAGGCAGCTCAGGCGGCTTACCAAGGCATCTAAGGGACCGCTTACCCCGTGGGTAATCGACCCTAAGCATCCTATTTAAATGTGGGATGAGTGGCGATTCAAATTAAAAAAAACAGTTGATCAATAGAAAGCTGATTCTAATAACCTTAACCTTAATGCTACGCCATTATCCAACTTCTCTTCTTCTCCTCCCTGTCAACTCCATATTCACTAAAATTTGACTTCTCCACTTATGCTCTCTATTTACTCAAAGGCGTAGATAGAGGAATGAAAGAAATTAAGGAAAAAAATTCCTAGGGCAAGGGAAGAGAAAAGAAAAAGAAGGGATCAGAAAAGAATTTCTCGGGAAGAAGAGAGAAGGAAGAGGGAATGGAAGAGAAACACACGAAGAAAAAAAATCCACGAAGTCACCGGCGGTCGTGCAGGACCGCCTTTGCTCGCAATGAGCTCGAGGAGGCCGTCACAACAAGACGAGCGCTGATAACCAGTAATTTGACGTATTATTTGGTGTTCCTACATGATATTTTTAATCTTCTCATATGCTTAAAGTCATGTTTATATCATGTTTTATGAGCAAGAGTCTATTTTGAGCCTTATTTCAATTTCTTGCTAAATTGATAGTCATGTCTAAATTGCAAGTGTATTCTATCGTGTAGGACAATCAGAGAAGTCAACCAGCGTTCTAGCAAGCGCGAGGCGGCCGCTCGCGACCGAGATGGCCGCTCGCGACGAGGGCGAGGCGGCCGCCCAAGACGAGCACGAGGGTCGCATCACTGCTCGCAACGAGCACGAGGCGGTCTTGAAGGGCCGCCTGCTACTCGCGGCAAGCGTGAGGCGGCTATGCAGGACCGCCTGCTGCTCGAGGCGAGCGCAAGGCGGTCGTGCAGGGCCGCGCTCACGGCGAACTCGAGGCGTCCCTATAGGGCTGCTCGCTCGGGGACAGGCAAGGCGGGCGGCATTGGGCGGCCAGACGTGCAATGCCGCCCAAGAGAGGCCAGCGGCTGCACAATGCATCCGCGCAAGCCGCACTGGTCAACTGCATAGGGTCGCCCGCTGCTCGCATGGTTGAGGGACATAGTCAAGAAGGAAAGTTGTTCCATCCAATTTTGGCAGATAAAAACATGTTCACAAATTAATCGACGGATGGATTCATAAATTTGTCCTTCTATTATTTTATAATGAGTAATGGATAAATAATCCATCCTTTCTCGTGGAATAAATTGCGAAAAAAATTCGTGCGGAAAACTTTCTTCAATTTTTTGAATTTGTCCTCCCAAGTAAACATAGCATTAGGCAATGGCACATGTTGTCAGCCACGCACGACATTGTAGTTGCATGTGATGCCTCTACCATCAACCACATGCAATGCATCCACCACCATCCACAACACCACCATAAACGACACCACACATTATGCCACTAGACGTATGCAATGTTGTTGGTCACATACGATGCCATCGACCATACATGATGCCTCCACTACACATGTCGCTCCCAAACACAACATTTATGCACCCATTAAGACTTCTCCACGGTTAGCTAGACGCAATACAACCACATTGCATACCGAAACAATTTCCATACTAGATGGTAATTTTGATTGCTTCAAACCATTCGAGTCAACCGGTTCGAATCAGAATTATGGATATCTTCCTAATAAGCATGATTTTAATCCAATGGGGTGTATATATTTTGTGGGAAAACAATCGAGCCTATATATTTAAGCAACATATTGCTCATATTTTAGGTAAAGTTGCAAGTTTTCAAAAAAGTAACATATTAAACTAACAAAGCAGTCCTCGAATATAGAGTCAATAAAAAAAGAAGAATGATAAGGCAAAGTTGTTAAATAAGAAAAAGCGGAGGTTAATATTTATGGGGGAAGGGATGAAGAAATCGAAGAAGTGGGTAATAAAAGACTAAGAATTAAAGAACTAATGGATTGATTTACCTAGTGATCTACAGATGGTTGTGGCATTACAAGGCTCACTATGGCAAAGTAGCATCAAAGATAAATTGCCAAGAAAGGAAGGAAAAGAGTCAACTAATATATTGCTAGGTAGTTCTACGGAACAAGCATTCAATTTTATACAATCTCCTTAATCTTTCCACACTATAGTAGAGACGATCAATCAATATAATCCAAGCTATAAGGGATTAACTTCTTATAAAAAGAGGACAGTTTTGTGCACCAAGCTCCCACCAATGTGAGGTGCCAGGGAAAGGTCGGACCACATTGGATCTATTATATATAATCTTATCTTGCATTGCAAAAAGATGTTCCATGACTCGAACTTGTGACCACAAGATCACAAGTTGTTGCGCCAAGACTCCCCTTCTAAGGGATCAACTTCTTATAAGCTTGGTAAAATTTTCCTTAAAATATAATTGACAAAGATCAAAGAAGATTTGCAAGCTCATAAGGATGCTTGAAAGTGAACTCGTTTCACTATTATGAACATGTGTGTAAATTGTGAATTTGGAACAAGATTCTTGAAGTTCATTAATACATCTAAGCACTGATATATTTTTTTTTAAAAAAATGTAGAACCGCCACATTAACAGCCCCCCTACAACTGCCCCACGCCGTAAGGAGGGGGGTTAAGCAGGAGCATTGGTGGCAAGCACATGTCAAGAACTTGGCAGGCGGTAAAACTCTGGGATCGAACCCTGCCCATTTGGACTACTTTCCATGCTCTTGTCATCTGCGCTACTCCTTGGGGGCCACTAATATATTTTTAAGAATTTGCACACAGTTGAATATATTTTTAAGATTTATAATAAATGAATAAAGGAGGTTGGAGAGGAAAAGTGGTGAGCTACACATACTAACAAATAATGTTGTAACAAATTTAACTGTTGGGAGGTTAATGAAAGAGGAATGTCCACATCTCTTCTACAATCCACACTATTAAAATGCCTGAGGAGATTGGTAGGAAAAAAATTAAGGATATAGTTTTAATGGGAAAATCTTTTACTTAGCTAGTATAAGAGTTTGAGTATCATGCACTACTTCACTCAAAAGAAGCATCTTATACGAGCCTAAATCACAAGGCTCGTAACTTCTTTCTTTCACTAAAAGTTTTATAAATGCAAGGAAAAAGTTAAGGACAATGTTTTCTTCAACTAAGTGGGTCATACTGCAAATAGTTTAAAAGAGTTAAAGGTCAAATGCTATAGTGATGAGAACACAGTGTAAATTTTCTACTCGTAAGTGTTTTTGTCATTAGTAAAGTTATAGATTGTTACAACAACAACAACAACAACAACCGAGTCTTATTCCACTATGTGGGGTCGGTTATATGGATCTTTTTACGCCATTGAGCTCTATCCCCTACTATATCATCATCTATATTTAAATAAATTTTATCTTGTT
>JBBUKS010000017.1:7484749-7506485 GCA_038050645.1 Hedychium gardnerianum
CCTCTCTTTTCTAAAATTCTCCATATAATTTCTCTTGGGACTCTATCATAAGCTTTTTCTAAGTCAATAAATATCATATGTAAATCTTGTTTTTGCTCCCGATACTTTTCAATTAGTTGCCTAAGAAGATGTATAGCTTCTATTGTCGACATAAAGAATTTGTGTATGCTACCATAAAGAATGTTAACAGGGAAATAATTACCTTTTTTAAAGAATGTGAAATCTTCTCATAAGTCATATAAATGCAATTAAACAATATGTATAGCGGAAATTAGATAGTGCTCTACATGTTGCTTATTGCTTTAATACCATTTACTAATATAGGAACTACGAAAATAGAACCTAATAGTGTTATCATGGAGTATATTCACATGTGCAGACTTTCTATCATGAATAGATGTTCAAATTTTTTAATTATTTTAAATAAATTCTAAAATTTTATTTATTAATTTAAATTAATAGTGTATTACTGGTTGATGTTTAGATCAGGTACTCGCTATTTGTAAGCAATGACAATCAAGATAAACCTAGACTACTTATGAAGAAGATGAATGATCTAGTGTATATCTAATTTAATGCATGCTTGAAGAATTACAAAAATGAGAAGGAAAGAGATCATGAGATAAAACTTGTCACTAGTGCTAGAGAATGGATAAATGAAGTAAACGAGGAAGTAGTTTTGGGATCAGGTTTCATATGGGGTATAGTTGTAGTAGCGTTAGGAGCTAATTAGCTTTCTTATGCAAGGACAAGTTGTAGGCTGGGTCTCTTTATGGGTGATGACTTTAAAGAAGAGTTTAATAATAAGAAGAAAAAAAAGTGAGGAATGTGATGAGGAACTAATTAAGGAATTTTTATAGTTTTTCTACTTGTAAAAATATGGACTTGATTATTATTTAACACTATTCAATGTGAACTTACATTATTGCAAACTTAAGTGTATGACACTAATTATGAATTTAGTTTTTTTTACAATAAGGATTTATTATTAAGAACTTTTTTATATTTTGATATTGTTGGTGTCTTTAGTATGCATTCTTGCAATGTGATATATGATTAACAACCTATGACCCATGTTTGCAAAATCGCGATCCTATCCTACGATCCTATGATCCGGAGCATCAAATCAATCTTGGATCATTTTTTGCAATGGAATGGGAGCAGGATCAATAGGAATGGTGGGATCGTAGTAGGATCGGAATAGGATGGGTAAGATCTTTGAGAGACCATAACTTTTGACTCGGATTAAACCACGGGGCCTATAATATATCAAATCAAAGAATATTCAAAGATCTACAATCGATTACCTAATGAAACACGTAACCGTCCAGTTTCAGACCCAATTAACATCGTTTAAAACATTTTCGAAGGCCCGGAAGATTTTTAATTTTTTTTATTATCTTTTGGACTATTTTATAATTTAGGTTATTTTCGTCTTTTGCAGAGTTAGGGTTAGAGTTCTGAGACATCTATTTAGTTATTTTTGAATTAGTTTTTTATCAATAATATTCTGTCATTTCTTTTCCCCAAAACGATTAGTTTTTGGATGCCTATTGCCTAGTATTCTTCGGAATCAACAAAGATTATTTCTGGCATTTGCATTGAATTTCCACTACGTTAACTGCTTTGTTGGCCTTTAAACTGAGTCATCTTGTGAATCAAAGGAACATTCTTGAGGTTGAATGTGATTATTGTTATTGTGTTAGTAGAAATTTCATACTCTTTCATTTTGTGATATGAAAATATAAATATTATTGAGTTTTATTCTGTGGTAGTTAAATTACTAGTTAATTTAAATTTGTACACGTAATAATGTCATCTGTGGTATCGAGTGTCGACGATTGTACGTATATACAAAATTATTAATGTATTTATATGTAAATGACATTTTTAGTCATTTTTTCTAACTATTAATCTTGTACCATACAATTTCAAGGGGTTTTGGTAGGATCGATTCTACGATCAGATCCTGACTTCAAATTGATCCTGCATAGGATCACGATTCTACAAACTATGCCTCTTATAGTAAATGAGTGTCTAAGCCTAATTTAATAATATTTTAATCTTGAGGGCCTAGGCCGACCAACTATTGTCTAGAAATCACTTTTTAATACATTTTCAAATTAATTAAATATTTTTTAGGATATTGGTTGATGTTTTATTTGATCATCCTATCTCTTGCGCTCTCTACTCTAGTAAATTCAATTCTTCTAATTATAGAATCTAAAATTGAACATAGGTATAGCATTTGAACTTATTTTTCACATTTTCTCCAAATCATTAGAGCTACATATGATTTCTCTTTGATGTCAGTTTTTTTTTTAATTTATCTCATAGGAGTTTCATGTCTATCAAAACTTAACAACTTTATTAATTATCTTCTTATTATAAAACTACATTTCATATAACGTTTGAATTATAGTACCTTAAAACCTTTATTTCTAATGTTTTCATCTTAACTCAAGCTTCGATGTTATCCCAAGTGCTCTCATCAATTAAAACAATATGGACAACAAATAAAATATCATTTCTTCTTCTTGAAGATGATTAGTTGGTTCATTTAGTACTAACTAAAAAGCTAGGAGCTTACAGTGACACATAATCAAATCAAAATAATTTCTCCCATTTTTAGTAGCTCTAAGGCTCGAAATGTGGAGTCGAAGTTGTGTCAAATGTTGGATCTTTAATTTGAAAGATACTTTTCCGGTATCGTGTCAAGGTTCTAATATATGGTGTCGATGGTGAATTCGAGGTAGAAATAAATAAAAAAAACATATACCTAAATTTGAACTTTGTGTTTCATCTGCCATGGTTTAGACACATTTTGTTGTATAAGATACAAATTATAAAAATTAAAAATATTTTTTTAATTCATCTTGGCATGCATTGTAACATGCCAAGCAGTGTTTAATGTTGGCATGACATTCATTGATATAATTGACACAATGATAAGAGACTATCTATATTGAGTAATCTCAAGCTTCAATAATTTATTAAAACAATACGTTCGACCTTGCTGCCTAGCACTATATGAGATTCCAAATTTATAAGCAGCTCTAACACTAAAAACAACTTATCATATCCATGTAATTATTATTTCTTTAAACCCCATTATAATAGTTGTTAGAGGCTTTATCATAAACCTTTTCAAGTCGATAAAAAGCACAAAAAAATGCTTCTTTCTACTACATCTTTCCATTAATTCTCTTTAAGTAAATAACATCTATATCTCTTATTTTTGGAAATGTGTTCCATCTATTCTTCTTCTTCCAACAACCATTTTTCTAAAGTTTCATAATATTTCTCATAATTGTTATATATTTAAAAAATTATATACCACCTATATTCTTATAAATATATATACTATAAAACTTTTCGTCCATTTCTTGAACAACTTATTTCTCAAAAATTTGTCAAAATAATTCACTTAACCAAATTATACCTTAAATGTCCTACATTCTATTGGTGCAATCAGACCACACAGTGGTCATGTTGGGGAGATTGATACGTGCAGTCAAACATAGCTTGGTCCTAATAGACCAAAAGTTGTACTTTGATATTTAGAAAATATGTTTACACAATGTTGATGCAATCTTATTAGCAATATGTTTGAGATAAGTTTAAATTAGGTCCATATGTCAAGTTGACCAAAATTGACTCGTACATGATATCGAACGAAGCCCAGATGGGTCGAGGTCGACCAAACATTTGACAAAGAGAAAAGTCCAACAAGTGTTGGCATTACTGAAAGTCCAATAGGTAATTGGCGAGGGAAAGTCTAACGAAAGAGGAGAGTTGGCAAATAGAAAGTCCATCAAGTAATTGGCAAATAGAAACTCCAACAGAGAGTTGATAGATGGAGAAGTCTAAAAGGGAGTTGGCAAAGATGAAAGTCCAATAGGGAAAACAAAGTTCAAATAGATGTTTGGCACTAGAAGTCACAGCAAGCGGTTCAAGACGATCAAATGTTTGGTAGTGGAAGTTCAAACAAGTTAAGAGGACTCAATATTTAGGAGTGGTAAATCAGACAAATCAAGGGTGATTAGATACTCAGCAAATGTGAAAGTCTAGCTAGGCCAATGTAGACAAGATGTTTGGCGAGTGATAAAAGTCCAAGCAGGTCAGGTCAGGTCAAGGAAGTCCCAGCAAGTTCGACAACTCAAGGTTTACCTAAGACTAGGCAAGTGGAAGTCCATGCAAGTTAAAATTGACCAACACTAGGTAAAGGATGAAATCTTAAAGGATAGACCTCTAGGCATCGAAAGTCCTGATAAGTCTCGGTCGACCAACTTAGGCAATAGATGAAGCCTCAGAGACATGGTCTCTATGCATTAGAAGTCTCGGTAAGTCGAGGTCGACTTATACTAGGCAGATAAGGAAGTCCCAGATATGCACAACAAGACTCGACCAAGTTTTTCTCTGTGTTTGTTGCATTTCGTATTAACTCGATTATAGGTAAACACGCGAACAAAAGAGAGTGACTATTCCCCCCTCTATCTGTGTCTCACAATCCTATTCATCCCCCTCTAGTCGCGTCTCACAGTCCTAATGGTTTCTTCTACACTTAAAATAAGATATAGTTGGATCATCTAGATTTTTCTCTAACTCTAGTTCTTTAAAAGCTTTTTTAATTGCATTTTATCTAAAAATATCAACAAATTTATGATCCATAACTCTAAAACAAATCAAGAATTCCTAAATCTATGATAATTTTTAATCCCTAAAATAAAATTGTTAGTAGAATAACAATCATATATGCTATCACAAAAAAAAACTATTATTCATTAATTCATTTACTATTTAACATAAATTTTATTGTATCTAGCATTACCTAAGTTTACATTTATTTTCCTAGCTTAGACAATTTAATAGATATCATATGCTTTAAAGTTTACTAATCCTATAACTTTTTTTCTAAATTTTAATTATTTATATCTATTCAATATATCTCCATTTTTACAATTTCGCCAATCTTTAAAACACGTCTACTTTAAACTAATAGGCTTTTGTACTAAACAATGGTTTCAAGAGTAGATCAGTATTGATCATTATGGTGGAGCCATATTGTTCAATTGTAGACCTTTGGTGATATTGTGTTGGCATGAGTAAATATTATTGTGTCAAGGAACCAATTAAAATTCATCAATAGAGGAAGACTCTTCCAGTGTCTCATCCTTCGATTTCATTTGTCAGCACAAGGATACATAATGCAAAATACAAGAGTATATGCACCAATTGACAATACTAATTGAAAAAGGAAATTCACTTTTGCTAACTCATCATTTGATTCCATCTGCTAGTTACAAAGAGGAGATCCAAACACCAACCAAGAAATAAGGAAAGAAAAGATGGATCAGCAAGAGCACTACTAGTAGGAAAGAGAAGTGATGCCAAAATTATAAATTAGTTTATGTGAATATAAGTCCAACTTTTAGCGATAAAGTGAGATACATTTATGCTAATATGTATTTATGGATAGGTGAAGCAACTAATTCAATACCAACTATCCTCAGATGAATATTGGAAAATTATGAGATTAATCTCAATACAATGATATAATAATCAATGCTATATAATACGCTCATTTTGTTATTTAAAGGCATAATATCATTTGCTTGTTTTATTTTTATAATTTGTTCCTTTTAAATTTAGTTCAAGTGACTATAATTCTTATTGACTTGTATTCGGAAGTAAAGAAGCAAGATAAAAATAAATTATAAGATTAAGCAAGTAAAAGTATGTCAAGTTTGGGCACAACACTGGAAAAATGGTGATGTTCTATCCAAAGTCCAACATCGAATAACATTTGAACCTTCAGTAGAACAAATAGATTTCCTAAATATAAGTCATTCTAGAGCTTGAGATCATAGTTAATAAAATATAAGTTTTAAAAAAAACTAAAAATATTCATATTATGTTAATGGCAATAGACAATGCAACTAGTGGAATACATGAATGCCGAAACTTTACAAACATTGCTCATTGGGGGGTTAGTGTCATAGTTGTTTGTATCAATAACGATATTAGAAAACCAAAAACTTAGGTATCAACTATATAAATAGGATTGGCGAGACTGGAATCAATAAAAAAATTAAAATAAAATAGGAGAAAATAAGTTGATGATATCTTAAATATAAATAAAAGACTATATTAAATCAAATATTGTAATAGACTACATAATAATTAAATATCAATTGTTAAAAATTATATAATTGATGATATTAATATTTGTGTATTATTCAAGTAATATTAATTTCCTATTATTATTTATAATTATTCAAATACTAATGATAATAATAAGATTTAGAACATTAATCAAATATTAATTATACAAATATTGATAATTATTATTATCATTGTTATTAAATGTTTATTACCTATTACAGATCATCAAATTTAGTATCATTCAGTAGTAATAATGGTAACTATATTTAATAAATATTAATTAATAACTAATAGGGTATTGTTCCATTAAACCTTACCTTATATTTATTTAATAATTATACTTCCCATTAAATCTTCTCTTATTATTTATTAACAATTATACTTATCATTAATCCTTGCCTTATTATTTATTAACAATTGTACTTATTATTTTATAGCCTTAAAGTCTAATACAGTTATGTTTCAAAATAAACCAATAAATCAATCTTTTTTTTACCTCAATGAGAAAACCCAATTTATTTTATCCATCAGCCTCAAGAAGGTAAAACTTGCAGATCTACTCATCATCGCCCCTCTTCTTGAAGGGGATCTCTTCTTCTGCTCAGACATGAATGAGCTTCATCAAGGACATGAACAACTTCTTCAAACGTTGTGTGGAGTTTCCACAAGCCATCATAGTAGAGTAGAATGAAGCAATCATGTCGTTGTAAGGTTCTTTTTCTCTTTAATTTCTTCTCCTCAATTATCAACTAGAATCATTAAGTCAAAACAATATCTTAAGGAGAAATTGACCAACATTGACTAAAGTCCATTTGATTTCTTCCTCCATTTAATCGATTACTAAAAAGAATCAGAGTGCTTTTGCTCTTTAATTTCTAATATGATTCAAGTACATGGCTAAGATATTGGCTAACATTTGATTGACAACGGCCAATACTAATTTCCTCTTGGCCAATTTGTATCAAGATCAACCAAAGCCAACCATGGTTAATGCAACCTCAATGAACACAAAGGTGAGAAATAATTCTACTCACCTCTACAATCTTACTAACCACACCCACATTTATGCTGTCTACTTCGAGGAAAGGAGATTGGAGAGAAAGGGAGGAAGGAAGATGAGAGAGGAGTGATAAAAAGTTATCTACTTAGATGGGAAGGAGAGGAAGAAGAAATGAAAAATACCATCTCAATCCTTCAACACTCCACTCTATTTGAGAAGGTGATGACAATGGTCGTCAGATGGAAGTCCAACCATGATTCAATAATGGTTAGTAAGTTCAACAATCATATTCAACAACCATCAAGGTCGCCAAGGTTGGACAAAGATTTGTGGTGGTCTTGTGGTCAAATTCAATGATAGTTAAATATGGTGGTCGGTGATGCTCCATTGATAATTGACGGTAAGAACAATGATTCAACAAAGGCAAGTCATGGCCAACGTCAACAACTGACAATGATTCAATCATGATTTAAAATTTCGAGCTGTATCGAAATTTCGGTTTATGACCGGAACGATACAGTTTTGGTATCATATCGTGTCGTGCCAATATGGTTTCAGTATTTTTTAAATATAAAATATATTAATAAAAATAAAAAAATAATTTAAATATTTAAAAAACAAAAAAAATACATATGATAAATAAATAAATTTTATTATATATTTTTAGAATTAAAATAAATAATATATATATATATATATATATATTAAATTAATGTGATAGTACTATTAAGGTTTAATAAAATATGTTTAGATTATCCCTATTATAACCGGAAGTTAATTGAAGTTATTAAACTAAGGTTCCATTAAAAATTTCATCACCCGCGCACAACCAGCCTCCCGCGACCTCTCCGACACGGCCGTCGAGGTCACGCGACCCCTTCAGCGAGACTGTTTGGGTCGCGCGACCTCTCTTGGCGGTCGAGGGGGTTGCGAGACACGAAGGCGGGGTGTGCCGGTTTTTGCGTCGTACCAGTCGACGGGCGGAACTAAATGTTTTGCCCGTGCCGCTACGGCACGAGATTTTAAACCATGGATTCAATAACACTAAGTGATCATTTAGTGGCAGTTTGACATCTAATGGTGATGAACAGTTGGTCACAAAGAAAGGATATATTAGTCGTCCACTATATTCTTCCTATACTTCCACTATATTCTTCCTATACTTCCAATCTGGTGGTAAGATTTAGGTTGATAATTTTGGATGAAAAGGGTAAGGGATTCTTCGTTAGTTCTCTTCTCTTAATAGTTTCATCCAAATAGACAACTGATCCGAACCTCATCCTGGTTCTCTCTACCCTCTATTGTTTAAGTAGGCAGTCTTATAACCTAGTTCAACATCATAAGTAAATCACTAAAGAGTTAAAAGTGAAGATTGCAACTGTAGGACCAAGAGAAGTATGAATCATGTGAAATATGAAGGAATAGGAGTAATCACCAGTCAGGTTTGCATGTTTGTATTTTCCAAGGAGAATAAAACATAAACCTTAATTAGATTTCTACTTATAGTCATATTTTTTACAATTTTAATTCTCTATATTTTCTAAGTCAAACATAGGTCTAATCAAGTCAAATCTAATTTGATCAAGCAATATAAGTTATGGTTAGATTATGTTTCTCAAAAAAAAAACTAGCAAGAAATATAACTTTAAACTAATTATTAATTAAAATTCGAATGACTTTGGTTTTGTGTATTTATATTAAAACTTAAAACTTTACCAAAACAATTTGAATTCTTATTGGTGTTCATATGCAAGTAAGAGCATTTGTTCTTGCAGCATTGTGCAAAAATTAATCTCATCACTTCCTATTGCTCAAATTAAATAATGCTTCTAGAATGTCGAGTATTATAATTAATTTCCTCACACGATCATAACTAATTTGTTCTGTAAACTTGTTAACAATTGGGAATTGAGCTTGTACTGACATATTTAAAGCTAGAATATATGTAGGTATAAAGTCGAAATATGTTTTAATTTCTCCAAAATTACTGTCAACTCCACTTTATTTTGGCTAGTGGTGCAATTTATGCATCACTTCTTCCTCCCCTCTCTTTTTATTATTTCATTGAGAATCGGAATTAAAGGATGTCAGGAAAAGAATCCTTTTTTTATCGAAGTTGTCCATTGGTGCTCCCCTCCCCTCCCCTCCCCTCGAATCCTCATGCCGCCAAATAAAATTGGAAGATAAGACATGGGAAGAGAATCTTTCTATCTCTTCAGGTTGATTCGAATGGTACTGGATAAAAATAGGATTACCTCAATTAGTCCATCAAAACAACTAACGCAGTGACACTTACTCATGCATGTATAAAATATTTATCTTACTAAAAATTATTATAATGTATAAAATAAGAAAAATCTATCAACACATTCAAATAAAATAGAATGTTAAATATACAATATAAAACACATAAATAATTAATAAACTACCTAGAATAATTGACATATATGATGCATATTATTAATATGTTATTTATCACTTGAAAGCAAATATTTAAATAACATTTACAAGTCACATACTATTAAATAGAATAGCTTAAGGTTTTAAGCCAATTTAACCAAATCAAATAAACAAAAGATACATTTTTTAGCTATATTTATTGGCTATATATGCCATATGTGGTCATTATGTGGTACACTTCTAAATTCACCAAGAGGCAACATTTTAAATCCATGTCCAATATAAAGTATCTTGTATCTCCTTAGGTGACAAAGAAACACAATGAGTTGGTTCTATGTCCTAAATCCAACAAAGACTATATTATCCATGCAACATATATGACAAAAATGTTAGTAAAAGACCAAACACCTGGATTATCAAAAAAATTATTAAAAGCGCTCTAGGCCCCTTTAGTACTCGAGGTGACATGAGTCTAACTAGGAATAAGAAAAGCATGTGTGCAACAAGCGCAAGGTGCAAAAAAGGCATGCCCAATATAGAATCGTTATCTCTCTAGATAAGTTGTTTGACATGTTACATGCATGATTGGTAGCTAATTTAATCTAGGTTATTCCTCTTTGGTCCTTGCAAGTAAAAAAAGTAAAAACATAAAAAATAAATAAAGGATGAGATATCTAAGGGCTCTAAACTTTTTTTATGCAAATGGCGATTGCATATTTGAATTTCTAGTATCCTATAGTTATGTGTAGTAAGATTGATTCCGAAACTTTTAAATGACATTATATGATATTAATGGACAGTTATAATAATATAATCTCTAACTATGTAATTCAAGTTTTTAGTTTATATGACTTCAAGTAGTACATTAATATGACAATATGATGTTGAACTTATTCTAGGTTAGCTTAGTTACTAACGGATTTTAACTTGTAAGTGTGGCATGGATGATCCTAAAGAGAGAGAGAGCAAGAAAGAGATGGAATGAATGAATGACCTAATACTAAGTTTTCAGCATTCACATGTTTAATTCTAGGAAAAGCTTTATAACTTAAATCCAAGAGTATGAGAGCTTAAGAGGAATGTTAAGAACTAGGGGAAGTGGATCAAGTAGAAGGTATATTTAGGTGGAAGTGGTTGGAAAATGAAAAATAAACAATACATAGCAATCAGCTTGTGACCCTACTGTTTCTATTGATCCATATTGAGCATTGAGTACTAGCGATATAAAGATGAGCTTCAATGGGTGAAACAAGGTACTTTGCACTTGCAGCCCAAATTGATCCGGACACTTGATCCGTTTGATCTGTAGCACATGTATTGGGTAAGGTTGAGACTCCAAACCATGCAAATTAGTTCCTTTGGTTTATTGAAATTTGCATTGGTAGACATAAGTACTATGAGTTAAGTTTTACTTATTTGGATATAATCTTAAGTTTTAATTTTTAAGGTTCAGTGCTTATGTGCTTACTCAAGATGCAGATCTAGGTTAATTGAAGTGCTTGAGCTATGCCTATTTTTAGTTAACGCAATTAGGCTCTCGCCTGAGAAATTTTTTATGACTAGTTATGTTCACTGCTATTTCTTTCTAAACATCAATATCACAATCGTTTCAAGTGTATATTTGGTTCCAGTGTTATCAATGCAGGGTCATGTTTCCATGTGGTATAGACGATTTTTGTGTTTTTGCTTCCCTTATCTTTTTGTTTACACAGCTTAAATAGATACAGAATCTAACTTTCCTTCCCTATTCCTTCCAAGTAGGTTAAGTACTGAGTCAGTTAATCTCTATAACAAAATGTAAATGATTGTATTGGTTCATCTTTGTTGGAAAGAAAAATAGCCCTAACAAGATATATCTCACAAGCAAATTAACTATCTTATATCTGAACACATAAGTACCTCAATGAAAAAAAAAAGCATTTAATGTATTAGGCAATATCAAAAAATAAGCTAGTCAAACCTGCATGAAAGGTCGCCTAAGGAGCAATTCAGCAAATATACAACCTGCAGCCCACACATCTACTCCTGATCCATATTGTTTGGCCCCATACAACAGCTCAGGTGCTCTATACCAACGAGCAAAAACCTACAAAATAAAAGAAATAGTTAATAGTAAATTGATCTATCTTTCAAGAATCTAGACAGTGATAATTAAGTAGTATATACAATGAATTAGCATTGATTTCTGAAGTGAACAAGTTTCAACCCCTACCTAACACATTTAGCTGGAACTAACCAACAGAAATCTAATAATTTCTTTCTCATGTTGCAGCTCCTATAAATTATGATGGATGTAACAATGTTGATATCCTTGTACTCTTCCATTGCAAAAGGGCTAACACCATCTCAAAATGTTAATAGTTGGTTTAAGCAGTATATAAAATGGATTAGCATTGATGTTATAAAGTGAACAACTTTTAACACCTATGTGCAATACATTCCTGGAACTAACCAAGAGAAATCTAATAATTTCTCTTTCTGGAAGTTGCAGCTCCTATAAATAATGATGAATGTAACAATATTGATACCCTTACAGTCATCTGTACCAAAGGACTAACATCATTTCAAAATGTTAATAGTTCGTTTTATTACTTTCAGGCATTACTATGCCTTTATGCAGCCACCAGTCATGCAACCATGGTTTCATATTTCGTTCCATGCCAACATGGGAGAATCATTTTATTCTGCCCTTTCTACATGTGAGAACCTTCAATACCCCTGCTATGTGAGCAGAATAATGGTGGGAGGTGATTCACGAGCATCTTACTTCCTCACAAGAATCTTCCTCGAGGCATCATGCTGCCGGGTTTTCCTCATGAGCATCTTTTGTGCGAGTGTCTTCTGTGCAACCACAGCTAGTGCAGATCCAAGAAAACAAAGTAAGGGCTGCGACCATTCCTTTCATTAGTTGCAACCTGCTTCTCCCTCTCCCTCTTTTTTTCTACTGCTGCTGCTCTTCCTTAACTCCTCGTGGCTCTTTCCTCTTCCTCATTGGTGCCACCGGCACCATGTCAGGACACCAGTACAGTACATATATAATTTTGTTCAGATTGGTGATTGATATCCTAGCTTGGAATGAAATTTCAAACCTTATATGCAAACAATAAGAATGTGATTAACAATTCAGCAACTTCATATCTAGCTCAGGCATTGTGCAAGTCAAAGCTTAAAATCTCAGCATTGGAACCAGTTTTGGTCCCTAATCAGAACAGTTCAATATTGGTGCTAATCTATGCATGCAGAACATGATTTAGGCCAACACAGGTCAGTCAGTTATGCCGTGAACTGTAGTGGTGAAGGAAAAAAAAATAAAAATATTATAATGGGAAGAAAAGGATGAAGAAGAAAAAGAGATAAGTCTACAGCCCTCAATTAACTTTCTTGTTGCATGATCCAACCTTTGCACACATTAGAAGGATCAGTATTAACTCTCATGTGATTACAACCAGCATAGAACCTAGCATAAACAAGAGAACATCACCTGCCCAGGACAACTTTTCTCACACCTCTTAAACCTGAACATCAGGACATGGATGATCAACAATACCTTTATCTCGTTTCTCTACCCCAACTCCTTCACCTGAAACCATTGATCCACTATCTGAAACCATTAAACCACTACCAATATGTCCACAATCTTCAGTTTCTTTTTCCGCTTCATGATCCAACTTCCTCACATTAGAAAGGATCACTATCATTTCTCATGAGACTTTGACCTCTAGTGGAACTGGCATTTAACAAGAAAAATGATCTTTCATTTATGTCACTGAATCAGAACATAATTTCAAACCATGATGCAAGTATGGAACTCTGTTACAGGTGAAACGTGGAATGAGTCAAGGCCTAGGGTTAGACATAAAGTAGTTGACAAGAGGCGGTGTAAGCATATGAGCAACACAATCACAATTTGGTGGTTTTAGGCAAGTAAAAAAAAATGATCCTGCATAGTATGGAGCAACATGCATTCTGCTCGCTTAGGTGGTGACATAGGAGGTGCATGTTGTGGGCACCCTACCACAAATGTTACTGGCAATTTTATCATAATATGTGAAAGGGAGTGTTAATTTGAACATGTAAGGCCCGTTAGATCTTCTGAGACAGGCATGATTGCCAGCTAGAAACTTCAAATTCATTTTTCCCATATTCATTAGACCCAAGCTCCATTTGTTTATGGGCTATTTACAATTAAATTTAAAGACAGTATCCTTCGCATTTTCCAATAGAGTGATATTTTGCTACACATGATAATCGAACTTGGTAGCACATGTAAAAGGTGGGATTTCATGGTTCCTACTCAAAAGCAGAAATAAAGACAAACCTACAGAATAATATGTAAATATTAATGTGAAAATAATACCAAATTCTTTCATCATATCAGCATTTTAGGTAAAGCCTCTGTACAAATGAGTAATGTGACCTGATCTGACACAAGCCACTGCATATAAACTATAAATGTCTGTCAAGTACCCTATCTGAATAGGAAATCCATACTAAATATATTATAAACCTGGTGAGTGAGCCTGCGGTCTGGACTTCCGAAAGTGCGTGCTAGACCAAAGTCTGCAAGTTTAAGCTGTCCATCAGAAGCAATAAGTAGGTTGTTGGGTTTCATATCCCTGATGCATCAGAATTGTTGGATTAGATTTTTATACATGCAAATGGAAGGCATCAAGAAGGCAAAATACCTGTGCACAACCCATTTTCTATGGCAGCAGGCAAGTCCTTTTAGTATCATCTGAAGATATGATTTTATGTCAGCTGGAGACAGGACAATGTTTCTATCACGAATAACAGCTTCCAAGTCGCTCTCCATGAACTCAAAGACAAGGTGCAAGTTACCCTTGTGAGGGAAAGCATCAATTAACTCAATGATATTAGGATCTTTAATCTCTTTAAGCAATTTAATCTCCCTAAGCGCAGTGAAGTTTACACCTTCCTTGTACTTTCCTAGACGAATCTTCTTAATTGCAACTGTTTGACCAGTCTGTAAAAATCAATGTGTTAGTTCACTACATTCTTACTGATACTTTTTCACATAGAACAGACATATAAAATGCTACACTCTAACAAAGCAAAAAACTATAGTTCTGAATGTAAAACCCTTTGTTTTTGAATACTCATGTATGTATATCAATCAACATCCTCTTGTCTTCAACTGAATTTTTGTGCTATAAAACAATGAGTTTTTTGTACATGTAGTTCCTTAACAATACATAGAAGCAACATTGATCATCAAAACAAGAACTTCAAAGAAATATGTGTTTACCAGCATACAATAATTGGCAAACAAAAAGAAACTGAAACCGATCTGTTTTGAACCACATCTATAGTCTTGATAACAGTAATTTTATATAGCTTATGAATAAGAAGTTTATCCAAAAAATACATGAGAGCCATTCAGAAAAGAAAGACAAAAAGCTCTAGATGATACATGTTTTTCTCTTGCCTCAAACACTTTATGGCGCCTCATCTCATCTTAGTGGATGCATAGGCACATGAGGTGTGATGACAACAATAATTTACTGTATTCAGTTGAAAACTTTAGGATGAGAAATCAGGACATTCAATCAGTGAAGCAAGCATAAGATAATAAAGTTTGTGAAACAAGTTGCAGCTAGTAAGAAAGAGATGGAGAGGAAAAGAAAGTGGTGAATTCAAGTCCGTAGTACAAAAATTCATCCCATCCAGTGGAAAGTGGTGAATTTCCAATTTGCTTAGCTTCCAGACATCTCTTTAGGCAAGAAACTCTAACTCTATGGATTGTGGTATGTGTTCATAAAGAGAAGGCATACTAAAAATGTGCATACAGTAAGAAGAGATCTATGATAGCAAAAAATACAAATAGCTGTCTTAAAAAAGTCTCTGCTTTAAGCACCCAAATTAAACCTTTCATTTGAAAAATGACTTTGCACAGCCCTATTTTACCGTCTCTCTAATCCTCACTTCAAGAAATCGGAAAGTTTTGAAATACACATCTAGAGGCCAAAAAAATACTAAGTCATTATGCATTGAATTCATTTTAAAACACATATTTTGTTGTTTAGGTGATATAATTATGGAGATTTGCAATCTCTTATTTATGTGTTTAGACTCATCTAAGAAATTTTCAGTAACACATCAGGAAAAATCATTTTAGGTGGACAAAGAAAAGAAAAGGGACCTAATGAAGTTCTATAGCCCTGAACTGGAAAGAATTTGGAGATTCAAGGTCTTGCAAACCTAGAAGAGATCCTACTATTGACGGTTCTATTTGAGAAATGAAAATTTGTCTCACTTTCAAAAAGACATGCCTGCAGGTTCAGCTTTATGTACAAAAGACTTCTACTAAAAATAATAAGTTCATATCAATAACTAGGATTATTTAGTTAAGCATAGAGGATAACGTGGATTGTAATCTCTTTTATATCCTCATATATCTGTACATTCACTTTATTATCTTCATCTTTGCGACTCTCATCTTTTGCTTGTGTGCTTGGTTCATTGTTTAACATTCACCTTCATATAACATAGAAGCTTCATATAATATAACAGGTCTAACTGTCATTTTTTTAAATCTTCCCTTTAAACTTTAGAGGAACCTTACAATCACAAAGAGCATCTAATACCCTCCTCTATTTCAACCAACCTACTTGTATCCAATGTAAAACATCTCCATTAGTCACTCCATCCTTTTGTAAAAAAGATCCTAAATACTTAAAACTTTTTATAGATAACGCGTCATCTCTTATGTTAACAATTGTCTTTCTATGTTTACTACTATTAAACTTAAATTCCATATCCTTTTGTAAAAAAGATCCTAAATACTTAAAACTTTTTATAGATAACGTGTCATCTCTTATGATAACAATTGTCTTTATGTTTACTACTATTAAACTTAAATTTCATATATTCTGTCTTTACTCTACAAAGCCTAAAACTTTTAACTTCCAATAGCTTCCGCTAAGATTCAAACTTCGCATTTACTCTTTTCTCATCGACCTCCTTCAGCTCTTGATCAATTTAATTTATATTTTAGTAGAATCAAACTCATTTTCAAGTAATTTCTTTGAATAGAATCTCTATTTTTTTTAACTAGTCCATTGATCTATTTAAGATGGTTGATTCTCAAGAAAAACCAAATCACCTTTGTCGATACCAATCTAACTCTAACAACCCATCGATTTGGACAACCATATGTAAAACTATGGCATATGGAGCAAGAATTAGGATACATGCACAATAGGAAGACACTTTAACTCCATTAATGATGGTTAAACTAAGAAATAGGTCAGTGAACCCTTATAACCTATAGGTTTGTCAGTGTTATTACTGTTTAACCCTTTCAAAATCTTGACATCTTGAGAAGGTTGAGCATAGGACATTATACTGAATATCCTACACCAAGCATATCAGATTACATAATCTTGACCAATTGGTAATGTCTTAAGTTGAGTATTCAGCAACTACTGTGCATCACCATAAACCTAGACAGATCTAAATTCTGAATCTGTTTGTGATAGATTCCAGAAAGTGTAAAGATAACATTATTCCAAAATTAAATTAAATTATGATAAAAAAAATTGCAACATGCTATCTGAGACGATTTCCAAGGATTGACCCAATAAAATAATGGTAATAAATTCATAGTTGAAAATAGAAATAGAAATTTCCATTTTTGTATCAAGTAGTCAAAGTCAGAACTCGGGCTATTTAGTATTTATACCTTCAGCATTCTCATATCAGTGTGAGCCGTGAAAGATCAATTCAACTCAAGTTGCAAATATAAAAAAATTCCAGAAAAGTTACTAGCATATCAAAACAAAAGATATGAAATCTACATGGTATTATTGTGATAGATTACCTATTTTCTCCGGGCGAAAAGGATCGTACGCACACTAAAACATCTAACTAAAGTGATTGGACAGAAAGTGTAATAATCTAAGTCACCTACACTTACTGAGGAAACAGAGAGCGTAATAACATAGAAATGTAAACAGAAACTGCCACAAAGTTTGGTGAACAAGAAAGATGGTCATTTGAGCCTAAACAGCACCTAACATTGGTTTTAAACCCTCAACGAAAGGACCAAAGTTTCAGACTTTGACCACCACAGATCGGCGACCTAATTTAGAAAAGGGAATATCAGAGGGCATGCCTTGGTGTCGATGGCCTTGAAGACGACCCCGTATGTGCCTTCCCCGAGCACCTCGCGCTTGAGGTAGCGGTCAGCAACGCGCTTCGAGAGTGCGGCATCCTCCTCGCAGGGGGAGGCCCCGCCGGCATCCGGGGCCTGAAGCATCGTATTCGTCGCCGATGCCGCCGCCGTGTTCGTAGCTATACGACACGGATGCGACGACCGTACGAAAGGCGATGCGAGCAGAAGAGAGTGGAGACGGCCTGCGGTCTCTTGCAGCGCTACTTGAATCAGGAAAGGAAAAGAAAAGAAAAGGGCGGCGGTCGCTGCTCTCTGCGCTCCCTGTGAACGATGTACATCTTTTCTATCAACGGGCTGATTTCTACCACGAAGCTCCCTCAAGGATTAATAAAGGGACTGAATTTCTTGTAAGATGTCCGAAAAAATTATTTTTATTGGTTAAAATTTTAGAAGAAAAATACGGTAAATCATCGAACTGCGTAGTTTAAATTATATATTATCCAAATCGGCATGACTAACTGTGAAATATTTAAATCATATATCCCTTCGTATGTACCATATTTGTAGTAATTGATGGGAGGAGATGCTATTTATTAATAGCATAAATTTCTAAATCGACTGTTACATTTTAATAATTAATTAAAAATTTTAATTTATATTTTAAAAATTATAATTCTCAATATAATATATTAAATTGATATTTGATATAAAATCAAGTCTTATATATTCGTCTAGTTCTCCTAATTATATTGATCTCCTCAACCATTAATTTGACACACTATATTAAGAATAGTGATTTTTTGAACACCAGTCAAAAAATTATTACTCTCAACATAACGTATAGAAATAATATTTGAGGATATGGATATAATCAGAAGAACTAAACAAATACATAATATATGATTTTATGTCATTCCAAGCTCTCTAGGTTAATCAGTCGATTTTGACTAGTTTCAACCAAAATCGACTAATAGACCTAAAGAGCTTAGAATGACATGAAATCAGATCTCAGGTATTTGTCTAGTTCTTCTAATTATATTCATGCTCTCAAACATCATTTTCATATGTCATATTGAGAGAATTAATTTTTTGAACATGAATGTATTTAAAAAATCTAATTCATGTTCAAAAAAGTATTCCTCTTAATATAGTGTGTCAAATTGATATTTCAGGGCATGGATATAATTAGGATAACTAGATGAATATAGAACCTGATTTTATATCATTTTGAGCTCCCTAAGTCCGTCAGGCGATACATTCGTGTTCAAAAAATTATTGCTCTCAATATAGTCAATCAAATTGATGTTTGAGAGTATAAATATAATTAGGAGAACTAGATGAATACATAGGACTTAGTTCCATATCATTTCGAGCTCTCTATGTTCATCAATCGATTTTGGCCGAAATTAATCAAAATCGATTGATAGACCTAGAGAGCTCAAAATGATACGAAATCATATTCTATGTGTTTGTCTAGTTCTCCTGATTATATCCATGTCCTCAAATATCAATTTGACCAAATATATTGAAAGTAGTAATTTTTGAATACGAATCAATTTTTTCGAATACATTCATGTTCAAAAAATCATTGCTCTCAATATATTAGGTCAAATTGATGTTTTAGAGTATGGATATAATCAAGAGAACTTGACGAACATATAGAACCTAGTTTCACGTTATTCCAAACTCTCTAGGTCTATCAACCAAGTTTCATAGTCCATTTAATTAATCTACTTGAGGCTTAAGGATTAGAAAGGATTCATCCTAGAGCACTGTTTATGAACACCATAATAGGATAAGAGAGACAATACAATCTCATTCACCTAGCTGTTAGCATCAAGGTGAACATAAGCTTTTCTAGCATACTATATCTGTTTTCAGCTTCTTTTAACAAATGACTAATGAAATAGACAGGTCTCTATATAGCTTGTTAATACCCTAAGTGTTTTGATGTGTTATCAAATTAAGTTAAGTTAGACCTTGTCGTGTTTGATATATGTGTTTAAGTGTATGGGGACTTGGTAGAATATATGGGTACCTGATGGCTCAAGATTCGGTGGAGTACACTTGAGGGACCAGAAAGGATGCGGAGCATTGGAGACGATGAACCTTGGCAGAAGATGCAGCAACCTGATCAAAGACTTGATTGAATTGATTGAAGTCTATATTAAGTTGATTTTGTTTCATTGAATAATGTAAATTATTCAAATTATTTTTGTTAATTAAATTGTTAGAATAGGTTAGACTGGGGTTATCATAACTTAAACTGGTAGAATCTAAAGCATGAAAAAGAACATCAAGGCCTAATTATAGGATCTTGTTCGACGCTAGAGGGGGGGGTGAATAGTGTAATCATTTTTTTCGTCATTTCTTTTCCTAACAAAGTTGTTAGTAGCATAGCGGAATAAACAATGTAAAAATAATAATGAAAAAGAACACAACTATTTTTTACTTGGTTCTCAATTCCCAGGGTTAGTACATTCAAGGCTTACGCACTCAGCATGAATCCACTATGTGTATCTCCTTTCAGAAAATATTTTTGGAGGCGGAGAAACCTCTTACAAATTTGTAAGGCAATCACAAGTACAAAAATATGATTAGTAATATAAGCAATGAGCATGTAAATAAAATAAAATCAGTAGGATCAGTCTGAAGCCCTGAGTGTCGCGACACTCCTCCTGACGCTTCCCGAACCATACGAGCGAAGTTTGGAGCACTTTCTTAGCACTAGCATGGAGATAAATGTTTGCCAAAGTTGCTGGAAGATGCTGCCTCGAATCCCCTTTTATGCAACTTGATTGGCACTTACCCAGTAGACTAAAGGCCCTCTAGTGCTTGGGCATTACTGACGTGGCTCCAAACTCGATCCTCTTCGAGATAAGTTGTTGACCTCCTAGTCGATCGTAACACCCTCTGGTCACCCCCGGCTTAGCCAAAACTTATCCGAGGACCAACTTAGTCGAACCCGATAAAATTCCTACCAGGTCAACTAGAGGCTCGGGTCCCCTGGACGATCTTAGGGCCACCCGGAGGCTCGAGTCGCCTGGAAACTTCTAAGGTTAACTGAAGCAGTTTACCCTTCCAAACTTGATCCAGTTCTCCTGAACAAGCTCTGATCTCCCGAGTTTTCATCTAGTTGTTGTTTCTTGCATAACAAATAAGTAAACAGCAAGCAAAACCTAGTACTTGGTTTACCGAAACTTGCTAGGTTCACTCTTGTCCAAGCAATCAACTCCCAACTGACTCACTTGGACTAGTTCTCCAAACAATTAGCTCTCAACTGATTTCATACACTTGGACTTATTTTTCAAGCAATCAGCTCCCAGTTGATTCCACACACCTAGATTTGTTTGTCAAGCAATTAACTCCTGGCTGATTTCACACACTTGGACTTTGTCACTGCCTAATTTCACTCACTCAAACTTTTCCACTGCCTAACTTCACTTGCTAGGATTTTTCCACTACCTAACTTCACTCGCTAGGACTTTTCCATTGCATAGCTTCACTCACTAAAACTTTGCCTCAACCTGTCAAGTATCTAGTCCTACTTGGACTTCTCACTCACTTTTAAGCTTCAAGTCAACCTTGACTTTGCTTGAACTCTTCACTTAACTTGATCAATCATGATCAAGTTATTTGGTCACCCTTGATTAATATCCCTTAAACATATTATTCAAACCAAACCATCAAAATCTTGTAGGTCGATTGCACCAACATAATCGACCTATAGGGCTTTGATGTTTAATAATATATTTAATGAGATCTGGTCAAGGTTGACCAAATTAATAAGAAGTTATGACAAGTCAAGGTTGACTTAAGCAAAGGAAAAAATTCAAGCAAGTCAAGATTAATCATATGCTTAGCAAAGGAAAAGTCTAATTTAGTCAAGATTGACCGAATGACTGACAAAGTAATATGTTTTGACAAGTCAAGGTTGCCCTAGGTAAAGTGAGAAGTTCTAACTGTTGGGGTTGCAAGGTTGCAAACAAAGTCCCACATTGAAAATACATGGGAAAGATCATGGGCTTATAAGGGAA
>JBBUKS010000017.1:7529120-7559629 GCA_038050645.1 Hedychium gardnerianum
TTTTGGTTTTCTTTGTGTTCTAGTCTCGGACGTTTATTTATGGTGTTAAGTCGTGCCGGCATGCACATTATATCTTTGGTTGTATTTGTTTTTGCTTTTTTATATACTGTTTGGTTTATTGAATATTATTAATTGCGTGGTTTGAATGTATTATCAACTGCATGGTTGTGTACCAAAAAATTGGTGATTGTTACAAGGGAGATGTTGTCCGTTTTTCAACGGATAAGTATACTTCCGGGGCGTGACAACTTCCTCATTTGCTGCCAGTCATGCATGCAACAATACTTGCAAGATATGTTGGGCTTAACCGACCACTAGTGTGCGCGACCTTTAGTTACATGTCTTGATCAATCCATTTATCACTTGTTGCCCCGGGCTATAGTGTCGGGTATTTCAATGGTTAATCATATATATATAATTTAATTTCTGATTATGGTGCATTGCATAAGTAATTTTTTTCTGATGGAATGATAAATTTAAGAATGTTAGCCGTTGGATCGTAAGCGTTTCTCAATTTATCTTGGTGACTAATAAAAAAATTCTATAAAAATAAATCAATCATCTATAAAAATAAATCAATCATCTCTAAAATTAATCAATTTGAAGAACTGAATACTTGAATTATCCAAAAATAATAATAAAAATAATAATTGGACACAAACAATTGTTAATTAGCATAGGAAAATGACATAAACTTTAAGTTATATTTTATACGCTCGTGTGTGTTTGTTGAAGCACTACAAGAAAATCCCAAAATAGTGACGGGATTACCGATGGAATTTTATTCCGTCAGTAAATTCCGACGGAATATTTATTCCGTCGGAATATACCGACGGAATCAATATTCTGTCGGTTTTAAATAAAGAAATAAAAAAAAATTAAGAATTACCGACGGAAAATAATTTTCGTCGGTAAATATAATATTTTTTTAAAAAAATAATTAAATCCCGACGGAATTTTATTTCCATCGGGAAATAAATAGTTACCGACGGATATTAAATTCCGTCAGGAAATCAATAATTCCAGACGGAAATAAAATTCCGTCGGGAATTATTTTTTAAAAAATAATATTGAAATATTTTCCCGACGAAAATTTAATTTCCGTCGGGAAATAATTATTTTTCCCGACGGAAATAAAATTTCCGTCGGGAATTATTATAAAAAAAATACTATTGAATTATCTCCCGAAGGAAATTTATTTTCCGTCGGAAATAAATTTCCGTCGAGAAATCATGAGTTGAAATTAGGGCTCGACCCCAAATTTCCCAAAACGCGATCTCCTCCCACCCCGGCGGCTCCGGCGATCTCCTTCGGCGTCCTCCCGCGATCTCCTCCCGCGACCCTCCGGTAAGTCCTCTTTCTCCTCTGGCGAGGATGACTGCTCAGTAGGCGAATCATGATGCTGCCATGGCTCATTTTCAAGCAATAATGGTAAATTTTACCTCGACCCAGTATGGTTTTGAGTCCCAGGAGACTCAAGACCCACGAGATCATATTGATTAGGTTATTCTGAGGTTTTTAAATTTTGGTTTAGTTTAGTTTAGTTTATTTAGCATATATTAATACGGAATATTTAGGTTTAGTTTATTATTATGTGATTCCATTATCATCTTTTAAGGTATAAAACGCTTATGATGTTTTTTGCAGGAGTCTACTCATGTTTTTTGCAGGAGTCTACTCATGCTCCCAGGCCAGGTAATTTTTTTTCTAATATTTATTTTTTTCCATCACCATATGATAATATTATTTGTTTATGCTCTAAAATTTGATTGTTTGACCTACTTCCTTTTTTCCCTTTGTTTTACAGGTTTGTAGTTGGAGATGTTTGTGCCACCATCTTTACTTACAGTCTTTTGGTATTGTTTGTATTTTGTATTATGAGATTTGTATGTGAATGAATTTGAACTTTATTTTGTATGTGTATGTATTTTAGTTAAGTTGTATGCGTATGTGTGTATCGAACGGTAATTTAGTTTGTGTGTGATTAGATGTTTATTTAATTGGGTATGTATGTGTTTGGATGAATGTATGATTGGATATGTATGTGTATGTAATTTTATATGTGCCATTGGAGTGTATTGGATATTTGTATAGTCATCGCATGTGATGGTTTAGATATATCTTCAAATTGTATACAGGAAATTACAAAATTAAAAAAAAAAAAATTAATATTACTGACGGAATACCCATATTCCGTCGGTAATGTATCGGTAAACAGTAACTATTCACGATACTATACCGACGAAATGAGTTATTTTCGTCGGTAATTACCGACGGAATGGGGTATTTCTGTCAGAAATTACCTACGGAAATTTTCGTCGGTAATATTTGTGATGGAAATACCCGTCGGGAATATTTACGAAGGAATATTAATTCCGTTGGAGATTACCGACGGAATTAATATTCCGTCGGAAAACCTCGTCTACGACAAGATATATGGCGACTGATCATATATCGTCGTAATTCCGTCTAATAAACCCTTCTACCGACGGAATATTCCGTCGGTAATTCTAATTTTTTTTTTAGTGAATTGAAACTTTATTTAATATAATTTAATCTCATTTTTTTAATATCATGCATTTAATTGATTATTTTAATACTATGCATTTAATCGATTGGATTAAATAACAATCGATTGAATTCTCATGTGTTAAAAAATAAATATTTCACGTGTAATTTTTTTTTTCAATCGATTGATAATTATTTTAATTAATTCACGCATGAAATTATTGAAATTTTAAGACCGTGATCAATTAGATTTTTTTAATTGATTAAAATTAATTTTATATAAGATTTTAAAATTATTAATCGATTGACAAAGTTATCAATCAATTTCGATAGTTTTAATCGATTGATCGATCGTTTTCAATCGTTTATGTATTTAATTTTAAAGTTGTTAATCGATTGATGATAATAACTGATCAATTAGATAGTTATAATCGAACTAATAATTGATTGAAAAATGATTTCGTATTCGATCGCATCATGCTAATCGATTAGTAAAATTCACCAATCGATTGGTGTAAACTTGATCGATTAATTAATTGATTCCTGATTATTTTATTCATAAATTTTGGTTTGATAATCGATTGGTCGACTAAGCCAATAGTTTGAGATATCAAAATTTGATCTAAAGTTAGATTAAACAACGATAAATTTCATCGTTTTTCGTGTTATTCACATAAATACAAATAACTTGGAAAAACAAGCCTATCATATGTTTTCTTATATAATTTTCGAAGATAAAAAATATTATTATGTTAGGAAAACTTAATTAATAAATAAATCTATAAAAAAAATTATACTGTATTGCTATGAAATTTAAGAAACATAGCCGATGTTTTGATACCAATTATTAGTTTTTATAAAATCTTATGCCACATGAATTCTAGATAAGCGAAATAAAAATTTGAATAAGAAAAATAAGAATATAAACATGCATCTAATTTCATAAATTGTTAAATATACATAAATATGATATGACGAAACCTGATTAAAGAGTCATGTTCTTATCCTAAAATGTCGTGAGTATTCCTGAGAAAGAAGAAGAAGTGGAAGCAAAGGGAAATATCTTCCAAGGAGCTTAGGATTGACGGCGTCGAATTCTCTTGGTCTAATGGGGAACTGAGAAATATCTTAATATAGATGCCCTAACTCTTAGAGACATTCCCTTATATAGATAATCGAGACTCTGATACCAATTGTTTATTCTTACAAAATCTTAAGCCACATAAATTTTAGATAACCGAAATAAAAATTTAAATAAGAAAAATAAGAACATGAGCATGTATCTAATTTCATCAATTGTTAAACATGACATAATAACATAAATATATATAAATATGATATGACAAGAAATCTGATTGAAGAGTCATGTTTTTATCCTGAAGAAGAAGCAGAAGCAAAGGGAAAGATCTTCTAAGGGGCTTAGGGTTGACGGCGCCGAATTCTCTTGGTCTAATGAGGAACTGAGAAATATTTTAATATAAATGTTCTAACCCTTAGAGACCTTCCTTTATATAGATAACAAATCTATTATCAGCCCATAAATGATAATAAATTAGGCTAAAGAGTTCTACACATACATGATCTATATCTAATGACATAAAATTTAATAATTTAAATTAGATCACTTAACAAATTTCGATATCACTAATCTTAAATCACGTAAACCCACGAGAGATAATTAAATCGAACACGTCAACCTTTTTTCATCTACCGGAATTACACTCTTCTCCGGCGAATTAATTGCTCCTAAGTGTTAACAGTCACGCTCTCTAGACTAGATGTATATTCATATTGAAATATGAGTTTAATATCTCTCTTTTTAGGATTGTAAATGAATTAAACGTTCGTGAACAAACTTGGTGTTCAACTTGATAAGAACTTGTTAATGTTCGTTCAAGATACACAAGATCAATTAAATAAACAAGCTTGAACAACTCGTTAAACTAAACAAACAAGCTTGAATACATATATGTTCAGCTCGTTAATGTTCGTGAACAACGTTCATGAACAATATTCGTGAATAACGTTCGTGAATAATGATATTCATTAATAAAACTCTTATCAACATGCTAAATAAATAAAATAAAATAAATAAATTTAAATTAACAAGCTCAATAATTAATCAAACAAGCAAAAATTTCAAACAATCAGATAAGCTTGAATTGAGAGCTCGATAACATCTAAACGAACCAAACTCAAGTTAAGATTGAAGTGAGAGCTCGATAATATCTAAACGAACCAAGCTCAAGCTCATAAAAACTAAACCAAATCAAACTTGAACAATTATTTCAAAAGCTTGATTCATTTTAGACTCGGCTCAGCTTGAATTGATTATCTTATCAAATAAATTTGAATATCCTAAAACTTGACTTGACTTGATTTATTTACTGCCCTATCTCTTTTCCAGACAATAAATTTAAATTTGATTCATTTAAGAAAAAATATAATACCAGATTTAAGAAAAAACGTAATACCAGAGAAGACTGGCCAGTTTCTATTCCTCGGTGTTTGTCCGTGCGTGGTGCGAGCATTATCCGTTGTTAATTAATTTTAAATATTCAATTTGATTAATTTTAAAAATAATTAATTTAATTTTATAAAAAAATTTATCGATTATCAAAATAAATAAAAAAAATATATGTAAAAATTCATCTTAATTCTCGAATCTATTAAGATAAAAAAAAATCTTTTCCTTAGATGCAACGTTGTTATCAGAAATCAAATCAATCATAGTTAATGACAAGGTATCCCGTGAGCCATGGAACTAAAATAAACAATAACAAAATAATAATATAATGAATTAAATTAGATAACATCGAATCTAAAATAATTAATTCGATTTTATAATTTTTTTATATTAATTATCATGATAAATCAAAAAATATTAATAAAGACCTATCCAAATGATTAACATTCTTATATCTATTTTTTATTAGAGAAAAAATTCTCTATAATATGTCATAGTTAAATTTTAAATTTTAAATTTCTTAATTATTTATTAAAAAATTTAATCATTATATCATTATTTTGAAACATCATGAAATTTGTCACATATATCTTTTGCCCAACCTCTATCTTCTTATAGATAGATCTTTTCTATTAGAACAATAAGTTTTGTGTTTATTTTTAGATGTCTTAGATTTAACATCAGTATAGAAATCACATGTTTTATCTAATGAGGACTGTTTTTTTAAGAAATCTGATTAATATATAGAGTATTATTATCATAAATCTAAAAATCAAATTTTAATTAATAATTAATTATTATTTTTATATATACTAAGAAGTTTTTTTTTAAAACTATTTTACATTTTCTTCAATTTTAAAAAGCAGATAAGAACAAAGGACCAAAATACGCACTCAACCATGCTGAGGTGACTCTAAATCCTAGCTTGGCCCACTCACAATTATCAATGTGAAAAAAGCTTGGACAATGGCACATGGCACATTAAATAATTGTGAAACAACCTTGGACAATGGCAATGGCAATGGCACATGGCACATTAGATAATTGTGAAAAAACCTTGGACAATGGCACATGGCACATTAGGTCATCTTGCATTTAATATGGACCCTGAGTCTCTTAAAATCCTTAACCTGTCAGACTTCTTTCTTAATTATAAGGACTCCGGTTTTGAAGTTATAACGAAAAGAAAATAAAGTTATCAATCTCTCTTTTGAGTTTAAAAGAAGGATGATTAAAATTATCAATAAGAAAGATGATTAATTTATAATTTCTTGATATAATTGTATTTTATTTGGATTTTGAATGAGACGAAATTGATGTTTTAACGACAGTCAAAACTCTAAATTTAATATATATATATATTAATTTTAAAATTAATTTTCTTTTTTAAAAGTCAATATAAATTTTATTATTATTATTTTTTAAAATATTAGTTTTTTTAAAAGTTAATTTAAATTTTATCATTTTTTTAGAATTAATTTCTTTTATAATTTTTTGTTGTTGTAATTTTTATTATTATAATTTTTTTATGTTATTTAAACAAAGATTGATGTTCTTGTAAAAAGATGTTGAGTTTTATTTTGATTTTAATAAAAATTATTTTTCGTTTAAATTTAAAGATGACTCCTCTTTATTGATGAATCTCCTTCTTCTTATGCTTTTCCTGTAATCTTTTTTCGAACGTCGTATCCAGAGATTTTCCCCCTGTGCCAGTTGGTATCAGAGTCTTAGATCCATGAATGATCATTATGGTCGTAATCGTGGTTGTGAATGATAAGTTCTAGTTGAGAAAGTCTCGCACCATGATTGAAATGTACCGTATAAGCTTATCGAAGATCTATAGAGACAAGTTATGGAATTATTTCAGGATCTAGCGGCGCAAGATCTTGAAGATCGTGAGGAACATGGTTGAAGTTGTGACAGACATGTTTTGGTTGAGGAAGTCTCACACTGTGATTGTAGTGCTCGGGATTTTAAAGGTTCTAAGTTTTTTTATTTTAATTTGGATAAAAAAAATTTGAGAAAAATATGGACGACAAGATCGAAATAGTCGGTGATCTAATTTATGATGAAGACGAGACCGAGTCAACTACGAGCTAGTATATGATAAGATACTTTATGATGATAATTATGAGATTTTGGTCATTCGTGAGATTTCAAATGATGGATTATCTAAGGATGCAGTGCATGTTCCATCAGAATTACAACAATCGTCCAGAGATTTGACCAAGTTAATGTTAGAGGATTTTTCTCCCATTCTACCACTTACGAGACGACTTTTGATTTACTAACACTTAAGGACTTTGAATCTTGAAAACACTATCTTAAACTCGAGAACGAGTTGTTTTCAACCCGAGGCGTCTAATGCAGGAGCATCTAGCAGCATGATCAATTTATATTCTCTGATACGGCTATGTTCCCCTTTGAGTTGTGATGAGAAGAAAACGAGGCTATTAGCCTCCCTTTTGGGCCTTGAAGAAGGACGATCGAGACTACCGATAAGGAATATGATCAATCTGTGGTCTCCTGATGCGGTTGTACTCTATTCGAAGTATGGACAAGGCGGAATCGACTTTCTAGTCGTCGCCAAAATTCTAGATTTAGTCTTTTAATTTTTTATTTTTATTTAAATTTTTAGGATTAATTTTATTTTCTAAAAATTACTTTAGATTTTTTTTAGTTTTTTTTTTATAATTTTTGTTCTATTGTAATTTTTATTTATTTCTTAGACTATTTAAACAATGGTTAGTGTTCTTGTAAAAATAGATTGAGTTTGATTTTGATTTGAATATAAATTATTTTCGCTTAAATCCAGAGATAATTCTTCTTCATTGGCGAATTTCATTCTTTCTATGTTTTCTCTGTAACTTTTTTTTTCAAACGTCACACTCAGAGATTTCTTTCATGCACCAAAAGTGTTGTTACACAAAGCCAATTACTCAAATTGATAATGGTAAAAAATGATAAACTTCATTTAAATGAACATTGTCGCATGATGATCTAATCTAACAAAGCAAAAAATGTTACGGAGAAATTTCATTAGTTTTAAAACAGATTAACATGGCAGGAGAAATTTTTTAATATAAACACGGGCATTAGGAATTCCCTAATGAGTTATGTCATTGATTTATGATCCGCAAATCACGTGGGCCAAACCGCGAGTCATATTGGGCTCATCTGGGCCAAACCGTGTTGTCGGTGATGGAACATGTTGCGTCTCCATATCGAAGCGTGTTCCACAAGCCACAGACATAGTCGCCGCCGTCGGCTACCGACATCATCGCCAGATCAGCGTATCTAATTGTCACCTCTCTGTCCGCCAACCACGCGCCGCCACAATAGACCCGTCGCCCCAACGGCTAGTTCTCCCACCGTCGCGATCTCGCCCCGTGCGCCTCGGATACCCATTGGTGGGTCCCGTTTCGAGCGGTCGGAAGGCGGGAAAGCCCAAATATTTTAAAAGATCCACGTTCGATCCGATTTTTCATATATTATTTTGTCAGATATTTTTGCTCATCTTCGGCTGCGATTCCGGGCAGTTTCCGAGGAAACAAAAAACTTTTTTAAATACGAAAAATCCGAAACCTTCCTTATCGAGATTGAGGAGAGGAGAGTTTGCGATTTACCTAGAGCTCGCGGTGAACCAGGATTCCGGACGATCTTTGTATTTTAAGTCTTATATTTCTTCTTCTTGATTGCCATCTGGTAAGTTCAATTTATTACTGTATTTTTTTTTAAAAAAAAAATTGATAGCGCTTTGTTGACTCGTTCTATTAGTTCGTATTGCTATTGATTTTTCTTTTATTCTCTAAATTTTGAGATCTATTTTTCCCCTTTTCATCTCCATCTGAGACTACCGTTTTATTTGCCTTTTGATTTTTTCCTGTGAAGACGAACGCGGAGATTTTTACAATTTAATATTTGAGCCTTTTCAGTTTCCAGGATCCTTTGAAAGACTTGTTCTTTTCCTTCAATTTATCTGAAAAATTATAGTTTTCCTCGTCGGGTTTGTAGAGCGAGAATTGAGACGAAAATGACAGCGAGAGATGCTCAGGAAGCAGAATCAGTTCCATCATCATCCTCGCCAAGCCCTGTTTGTTCCAACTATTTGGGTTCGGCAGAAGAATCTATTCCGGCTGGGGTAAAATTTGTTCGTAGCACAAGCACTTTGGGGAGAAAAAGAGTTGTTTTATCCAAGTCTGCAGATTTTTCCTCACAATGTGGTTCATCATCATCCCCTAAGAAGCTGTGCCGAAGGTCGACAATGGAGAGATCGAATCACTTGGAGACACTGCCTCCAGATGTTCTGGTACTCATTCAGTTCCTTGTTTCCTTTGACATTATAATCTTATTCGAATTCTAATATTTGACATTATAATCTTCTTCTAGGTAAATATATTATGTAAGGTCGATCATAGTGACCTAAGCCAACTCCTCTTGCTATCCAAGACTCTGAGTCAAGCTGTGAGTGCCATTCCTTTATGCATCCTAAGCCTTTTACAATCTTCCTAATTCCACAATTTGCTAACTTCATTTCAGACATCAATTGCTAAAGAGATGCATTTTGCTTTTGCCACTCCAATTTCAAAGCGTGTCTTCAAGGACGATGTTGATAGCCACGAAGAAGAGGCTCCAAATGCGCCGATACGACATAGGGTTACTAGATCAAGGCTCAGTGCTTTAAGCCTTTCGAGTATTACCGCAGTTCTCTTCCCCTCTTGCGAGGATGAATGATCAAATTCTGTCCAAACAATTTGTAGGTCTACACAGGTTTTATAAGTTTAGGTCCCTCACACAAATTAGTAATTATATGATTTGGTTTGTAAAGGCCATATAGGTACACAGGTAAAGTGTTATATTACTCCAAGCCATCTTCAACTCCTTCATTGAAGAGGAATGGCTTTATTGTTACTTATGAAACCATTTATATGAATAATAAAGAAGAGGATTACCCCTTGTCATGTAATAATGCTCCTTATAGTATATAACATGATTATTGCAGTTATTTTTCAGGTGTGCTCTTTTCTGCGTAGGACGTGATGAAATTCATGTGAGCATGCATGCCAGAGTTTTATTGTAGTAAGCAAGTGATCAAAATTAGATGAGTTTGGATATATTACAGAAAATAATATCTGAATTGGTAATGCTAGTTACTGCCTAATTCAAAGGATGCTCATAAATAGTTAGGTTTATGAGGTTTTCTTGCGATAAATTTGGTTCTTAAATAGACCGACCAATGCTTGCTAATAAGCAATGAGATAGAACTTTGCATTCACTTGGTGGATTCTCCTTGAATTGCATAGCATTCACAAACCTGAAATTGATGCAAATCTCACCATGCAACATGATGATGGATGCCACTGTAGATTTTGTGCCACAAGGCGCTTTAAAAGCTAGGAGATCATTAACCAACCATTTCCACTTGGAGTGTGCATTGAGAGTGATTGTTCATTCTATACAATTTCTCCATTTATGAGTTATAGCAAAGGAGGAAGGAAATGAATGAATGGATATCGATGCGCGAAGACAGACGAAACAAGGATATCAGAAAGTATCAGAAACACAATTTGTTTCCCTTCTGCATATCTACTTGCGAAACTACAAAGAGACATTCTTGATTATTTGTTGAAAAATGTAATGAGCGCTTTTCGTCGTTGACTTGGAGACCAAACAAGTCAATGTCGTGTCTTGTCCTTAGCCATGTGGGCCTGGATCGTAGACTTGTGCTGTGGCGATTCCATTTCAGAAGAAACAATCTTCAATTCACTTCAATAATTCAATTTTCGATTTTTCCTCATAATTAATGGTAAGTCTTCAATCGTTATGATACCATTAAATATCTCTGAATTGAATGAATGAATAAATAAATACGTGCGTCGCATAGTTTGTATAACTTCATTAAACAAGAAAGGAAAAAACTAAGGTTAATCTAACTCGTCCCTTTTTTGATGTGCTTAATTAAAAGATAACTACGTGAAGGAGTGACATCTGCAATAATTCTAAAACAAACTTAAAATAACATTTAAAATTTCGAAGTTATTCTAAACTAGCATTTAATATATGTGCTTTATTTAAAATTTTTAATTTTGATAATTATAAACTCTTCAGTCCAATCGTATCCCACGAGTCGAATCAGTGAGCGTGACACAATTAAATGCGAAAGATGATAAGGTTGAAAAATAACACATAGCTGATGGCCATAAAAAATCACTCGTTATACCGGTTTCTAATGTCTAAATCAACGGCTGCGATTTCCCGTTCAATATCGGTACGCGGATCGGCTCGATAGCCAAATAACGCTTCCCACCTTCTCAATTTAAACCCGCTTCCTCCTACCGTCTCGCATCCACTCGAGCCTCTTCTTCTATTCCTCTGCTTCGTTTCTGGCTCTCTGCTCTTGGAGTCCTGTGCGATGGCGGGCGGCGCGATAGTCCAATCTGACCGCGGCAAGGAGTACCCGGGTAACCTTACCGTTTTCGTCTTCTTCACTTGTGTCGTCGCCGCCACCGGCGGTCTCATCTTCGGCTACGACCTCGGCATCTCCGGTGAGTATTTGATGTTTATTAATGGTCTCTATGTCTGCTTGAATACTTTTTGAATTGTTTGGCTATGATTGCGGGGGAATCGGTAGGTGGAGTGACTTCGATGAACTCGTTCCTGGAGGAGTTCTTCCCCGACGTGTACCAGAAGAAGAGTCGGGACACCAGCGACAACAAATACTGCACGTTCGACAGCCAGCTGCTGACGACCTTCACGTCGTCGCTGTATCTGGCGGCGCTCATCGCTTCCTTCTTCGCTTCTACGGTGACCAGGGTGTTCGGGCGCAGGTGGTCTATGCTCGGCGGAGGGATCACGTTCCTCGTCGGCGCCGCGATCAATGGAGCCGCCCAGAATGTGCTCATGCTCATCCTTGGACGCATCCTCCTCGGAATCGGCGTCGGCTTTGCCAATCAGGTCGGTCTCCATCGTCTTGGGCGAACAAGAAATTAACCTTTTCACTTTTCCAACACTTTTGGACACTGTTAAACTGAAAGAACTGGAAACATAGCATTATTTCTCGGTTACATTGATGTTTATACTTCCTCAAATCGAGTCTACTTTTTTTTTTTTTTTTTGTGGCTCGATTTCTGTTGGTTCGTTTTATTAGCTTTCGCACAACTGTTTGATTGATATACAACATGAGCGTAGCTTTGTGGTTAGTAAAGAGTTGGCATCAATCAACATTAGGAATCTTTTATTTTCTGGGCAGGACAAGTTTTTTATTTCACAGTTACGATTCTCTAGTCCACATCTTTTGTTGTGATATCTTTAATCCTAAACGTGTGTATACTCTGCTTCCAAGTTTTCAGGAAAATAATCTTTTTTGGAGAAAGATTAAGGAGATGAATGAAAACTGTTACGTGGATAAAAGAAGTCTCTGTTTTTGTTTCTTTTGCAGTCTGTTCCACTCTATCTCTCGGAAATGGCTCCAGCGCGCTTCCGTGGCATGCTCAATATCGGATTCCAGCTGATGATCACGTCGGGAATCCTCTGCGCCAACCTCATCAACTACGGGACCGACAAGATCAAAGGCCGCTGGGGGTGGCGCGTCAGCCTTGGACTCGCCGCCGTTCCCGCCGTCATCGTCACCATCGGCGCGCTCTTCTTGCCCGACACGCCCAACTCCCTCATCGAGCGCGGCCACTCCGAGCAGGCCAAGCAGATGCTCCGGCGCATTCGCGGCACCGACGATATCCTCGACGAGTACAACGACCTTGTCGCGGCCAGCGAGGAGTCAAAGCTGGTGAAGCACCCATGGGTTAACATCACCCAGAGAAAGTACCGTCCGCAGCTCACCATGGCCATTCTCATCCCCTTCTTCCAGCAGCTGACCGGCATCAATGTTATAATGTTCTACGCTCCTGAGCTCTTCAAGGCAATGGGATTCGCCGATGACGCTTCTCTCATGTCGGCCGTCATCACAGGAGCCGTAAACATGCTCGCCACCTTCGTATCCATTTTCACGGTCGACAAGCTCGGCCGAAGAAAGCTTTTCTTGGAGGGCGGGCTTCAAATGTTCATAAGTCAGGTACAATAGATCACCCATTGCATTTCTGTATCCTCGATGACACGCAACTTGTAGTAATTCTGCATAACTCAGAGTGATACTTAATTTTGAATGCAGTCGGTGATCGGAACTTTAATGGCAATCACACTGGGAACCAGTGGAGAGAGGCACATTCCAAAGACCTACGCCGGTTTTCTAGTCCTCTTTGTTTGTATCTACGTGATGGGGTTTGCTTGGTCTTGGGGTCCCCTTGGATGGCTGGTTCCTAGCGAGATATTTCCTCTCGAGATCAGGTCGGCGGGGCAGAGCATCAACGTTTCCGTCAACATGTTCTTCACCTTTGTCATTGCTCAAGCCTTCCTCGCCATGCTCTGCCACTTCAAGTTCGGTATCTTCTACTTCTTCTCCGGGTGGGTGGTCATCATGACCGCCTTCATCTTCCTCTTCCTCCCGGAGACCAAAAACGTGCCGATTGAAGAGATGGTGATTGTCTGGAAAGGCCACTGGTTCTGGGGCAGATTCATTTCAGATGATGACATTCACGTAGGCACTAATGTTGAGATGGGTAAACCAAATTCCGAATTTTAGCTTAAGTGTTCTGCTAAGACTACTACTTCTATCATTATATAGCTATAGACTATAGTAAAGGGGCTGTAAAGTATGTTCTGATCATCCAATATTGTAAATATATGCTCGTGTTTCATTCGATACCATAAATCGTGTCTAAGATTGTTGCTCATCACGCTGGTGCTAAAAAATGGGAGAATTGTGCCTGATAAAAGTGAAAAGTTGTTGATTGCCTTTTAGTTGATACTTCGCCTATCTTCACTCTCATCCTCCACAATTCTCTGGATACTTTTCTCAAAAGTTCTAGATCACCACGACGAGTTCATGGCTCTTCCAGTTTCGTAATTGATGACCAGCAAAGTAACCACAGTCAAAGGTTTTTGACCGGCTGGATACGTTGGTTTTCACTGAGGCAACTCCCAATAAGCCGGTGGCGGACGAACTTTTAGGATCCGATGTTCAATATAGAAGAAGAGAGGTGGAAAGTAGAGAAGCGTGTGTTCTTGTTGTTCATGAACAATATTTGTAAATAACATTCGTGAATAATGTCTGTGAATAATATTCATAAATAACATTCGTGAATAATCATATTCATTAATAAATCTCTTATCCACATGCTAAATAAATAAAATAAAATAAACAAATAAGTTTGAATTATCAAACTCAATAATCAATCAAACAAATAAAAATTTCAAACAATCAAATAAACTTGAATTGAGAGCTCGATAACATCTAAATGAACCAAACTCAAGCCAAGCTTGAAGTGAGAGCTTGATAACATCTAAATGAATCAAGCTCAAACCAAGCTTTAAACAAGCTCAAGCTCATAAAAAATAAACCAAGCCAAGCTTGAACAATCATTTCAAAAGTTTGGTTTATTTTAGGCTCGACTCGACTTGGCTCGGTTACCTTGTCAAACAAGCTTGAACACCCGAAAGCTTGACTCGACTTGACTTGTTTGCAGCCCTAGCCAAAATCTTGTCTTTAATAAATAAATAAATAAATTTATTATACAATTAACATATCACAGAGATAATATATTTAACATATTTGACGATATAATAATCTACAATATAAAAATATAAAAATAAATATTATATTTAAATTATTTAATTAAGTTTTTAATTAAATATTTTTTTTATTAAATTATAAAATTTAATAGGAACAAGTCATGAATGTGGGCAACTGAAGTTTACCCATACTATTAGTATTAAATCTAATAACGATGATATTCATGTGGGACAAAATTTATATTATATCTTAAATGCAACTCTTGTTCATTTGCCCAACACGTAGGATATGCCTTTAAATTTTCAATCTAATTGAGTAACCTAGCTAAGTCACACCCAAAATTTAATAGTTGAACATCACAATTATTCTATCACACTCTACCATGATAAATTGAGTCATTTTACTTTGATAAATATGTCTACAATTGATCTAGGTAAAATTGAGTACCAAACTTTGATAAACATATTAAAATAACATAATTATGATTAAACTACACATGCATCGTATACAATCATGTCATACATCAACATATATGCTAAATAAAACATGACATGATTATGATCTCATCTACTACGATATTCTTAAGTCAATGAGAAGATTGAAAAGTCAACTTAGATAAAAGCATCTTCTCCAAGTGCTTCCTTGGTTGTCATGTATTGTTGTCCTTCTCCTGGCAGCAACTCTTGCGTTGACTTGTTGGATCTCAACATGATCAAGTGTTCGCGCCTCTTTCAGTATTTACATGAACACGTTTCGTCCATCTCACGAACTCACAAACTTGGAGAAGAAAATCGCCTAAGGTTGTGCTAGCAACCAAAATGAAATTTCGGCCAAGGCGAAAGAAGGAGAAGAAGAGAGCAAGAGTCGAATTCAAAAATCATCATAAAATCTCATTTTGAAACCTTTTATATTCATCCAATAAATACCAAAGGTTTTTGTCTCTGGGTCTCTTTTCATCAATGCTCCATTAATCTCTATTAATGAACATCATTAATCCTCCATAGTTGGTTGAGTCTAATCATGATCAATTTAAAATTGATCTTTCCTCTTCCTTGGTGATTTCAAGTTCACCCAATGAGTCTAACTCATTGATCAATCCGAATTGACTCCATGAGTCTAATTCGAATTGGATTCAATCCAATAGTTGGATCCATTTGAGTCCAACTCAATAATCTTCCTTCTTGAATGTATAATTAATCTCCATTAATTTAATGGGTTGGATTTTAGCATATTGGATTAACTATTAACCCAATAAGTCAATCCATAATCATTAACCCAATAATCCTATTTATCTCATAATTGGCTCTTAGGGCTAATACTAACAGGGCAGTTGGTGCTCCTGGGAGACACGACTGTGTCTCAATGAGACAAGGCCATGTCAATTAGTAGATTATCCTTTGCTGCTCCAATGTTCATTTTAGCTCCATTTTTGCTCTAAATGTGTCCTATCAATGAAAAAAGAGAAAGAACAAATCTCCGAACAACATGTAGTGAAAGCATGATAATATGATGAAATAGGGTGCGATCATGTAGATCATAATCAATGAATACAAGAAAATATGCATCAAACAATACATAAAAGTATATATAATCTATGCACATCAGGGAACTTATCAGGTCACACACACTATGAGGATATTCGAATGACTTAAAATGACTTTGAGAATTTGATTCTCAAATCAAGAGAGACTAAGTCTGGTTGGAAGAGATGAAGGCAAATATGGAAAGATAGTTGACAGAATGGAAGCGTGGATGAGTCACGTCATTTGAAGATGTGATGGACCATCCTTGGTTTAATAGTAAACCAAATTGGTTTGGTTTGGTTATTGAACAAAGTGGTTTTGTTTTGAACCAAACCAAGAGCTTAATGAGTTATGTTTTGGTTAAGGCTTATTGGGTTTGGTTTGGGATCAGGAGAAGAATTGCTTTCCAAGTCATTGAGAAGAGGTCATAAATACTCTCTTATAGGGAGAGAATTCATAAGAGTTTTGGATTAAGTCTAATTGTTAGACTTTCCCAAATTTTCTTCTCCTCCTCTTCTCTCTTTGCCACCACTGAACACAAGGAGACTTCTTCTCCTTATGCTGCCGCCCAACCAGCCACCTTCGGCCAAGGGACAACTAGCCCCCTCCTCCCACTGGCCATAAGGAACCTCCGAGGTAGCCACCTTCGGCCAAAGGATCACTGGCCAAGCAAAATAGCCGGAAGACAGATTCTTTCCATCGCTGTCCAGCCATTTTCTAGGCATCCCCGAGCTTTGTTCCAGCAAGCAAACATTGCTACCGGAATCCCGACGCCTTAGGGAACATTGTCTCTCACCAGCAGCAGCTTCTTGGATGTAGAACAGCAAACAATAACTTCCAATAACGACTTTTTCGGGATCAAACAGAATCAATCCGCAACGCTGTTCAGTCGCGTTTTGGTCTCCTCCTCATTCCGGCGAGTAAACATTTATTCCGGAACCCCATCACCTTGGGGTACATTGTCCATCATTGGTAGTGACTTTGAAGATGGCGGACAGTGAAGAAAAGGATCCGGACAGTAGCCCCTTTCGGTTGCTCTCTTCCTCGCTTTATGTTGCCGAGTTGCCCTCACCGTTGGGCACAAAGTTGAGCCAAATCTCTCTCTCAGATCCATCATCTCCCTCATTTGTCTAGTACCAAATCAAAGATGAAAACTCGTGGCTTAGTGAAGCCATCTTGACGATATCTCGACGTGGATATCGATAGAGGCAATATTTCCAAAGGTTGATAGTTGATTCCAATGGAGGCTAGCTTTGCGAGGCTAGAAAATGCTCTCTACTAGGTTTAATTACGAACTCGCAGGTACATCTTCTAATGAAGTTATTTTGATCTATGGTTATGTCTAGCACATGTGTGTATCTTATATGTGTGTGATGCATGTGCTGTAATAATTTAGGAAATTATTATGCTTCCACTATTTATTTTTGAAACAAATTTAAAACACGTATCTCCAGAAACCCAACCCAGACTACCAAGGCGCCCGAACCTCCAACGTTCTCGTACTTGTCCGGGCCGCTTGGAATAGTCTAGGTCACCCATAGAAGTCTGGGTGGCTGCGTCTGGTTTGCGTCTATCTTCTCTCCCATTCTTGCTTCTAGCTCTAGGTTCTTGCAAGACAAACATGTTGGTGTAAGGAGCACCATAATTGAACCTATTTTTTGATGTTGTCAAAGGTTCAAAATTAAGTCCTACAATGTATTTAATGTGTTGACTAAGTGTGCAGATTGACTTGATGGATCTAAAGGACCAAACACCAGGTGGAAGTCCATTTGCATTGGTAGGACTAGACAACTGGCAAATAGCCCAGATGATCCAAGAAGGACCGAACATCTTGCAAGGAAGTCTAGTTGTGTTAGCAGAACCAGACAATTAGTAGGAAGACCTAGTAGGTCAAGAGATCAGAAGTCAAAGGAGGTTTGATGATTGGTAAGTAAAGTAAGTAAACTAGAGTTGGGAAATCTAGGTTGAGATCAGATTAGATCCTAGTCAAGGTCAAATAGGATCTATGTCACATATGTTGCATATGTCTATTTGGTTCTAATTAGGTGTTGCAGGAAGTAAGCTTCAATCAACACAATGATAAATCGGTTCAATCGACTTATCATCAATATCAGTCGACCCAACCACATGGATAAATATAGCGAGCTGATAAGAAAATCCAAGGGAGAAGCAATGGTTCAGTCGACTAATCGTCAGAGATTAGTCAACCGAACCACATGGATAAGGATAGCGAGCTGATTGGATAAGCCAAGATATCTTTAGACTGATATAGGTTTTCAGTCGACTGAACATAAATCTCATTCAAAGGTAGAATTTGAACAGAAAGTCGAGCAGGTTCAAAAGATCTGTCGAATGATAAGTAGGTTCAGTCGATCGATAAAGTTTGAATCTTGAAAATCAATCCTATGTTTATGGGATCAGATCAGGTGAGACTTTTCTATAAAAATGGGAGCTCAACGTCCAATAGAGACATCATTCTGACAGCAACTTTCTATGCCCATCTCAAGTGTTCGTACAAGCTGCGCTTCGAATCGAATCCCTTCGACAACTAACGCGATACCCCCATATCCTTTTGTTGTCGATAACAATTTACTTTTAGTATTTAATTTAGTTAGGAGAGTTTTAAGAAAGTATTACAATCTCCTACATCGTGTAATCACATTCTCCCTTCTAAGAGTTCTCTGAAGGAGAATTTTAGTGGATTGACCAATGAAAATGGTCTAAGAGATCGTGAACCTTGGAGTAGTAGTCATTGGGGCTACGAACCAAGTAAAATCAAAAGTGTTCTTACTTTCTACTGTGTTCTTCCTGTTTTGTTTTTTCCGCTGCATACATGTTTTCTTGAAAGTGTTCCAAATTCAAAAGAAAAGTTTTTAAAACAAAATTCACCCCTTCCCCCTCTCTCGTTCTTCTCAATCCTACAAACATACAAATACAAACAAGCAACGTAGACCTGATCCTATAAGTCTAACTGACCTACAAGGCTTCACTCTTGCTTGGAGTTCACTCCTCCAATACTTCTACCTAGAGATCACTTCCCTGGGTTTCACTTTTTTCAAACATTTAGTCACCTTGACCTGTTTGGACTTACAACCAGCTAAACATCTTGTCACCCTTGACCTGACTAAATTTACTGCTTACCAGACATCTGATCACCTTTGACTAGACCCAACCCCGATTCGAAATAGACAATTCGACAATTCGAGACTACTGATTCGATAGTTTCAGATAGGTCAACCCTTAACCTTAACCATCCAAGATGGTTATGGTTCATGGTTCGAAACTTTCGGTTTACGGTTCGATTCATAGTTCATCGCGGTTCACCATGGTTCAAGATTATTATTATTTAAAAAAATATTTAAAAATTATAAATTTATAGCAAATATATATAAAGAAGGATTTACACTTGTTTAAGTTGCTTGCGTATCCCTTACAATTTTAAAAGAGTATCTCGCACCTTAGAAGTATCATCATCAGTACTTTCTTATGTTTCAAGTGTTGGAACTTGCTCAAACTTATCATCAGTAAATTAAATATCATGATTCTCATTCGGAATACTATTTTCTTACTCCTCTAGATCAAGATGATGAACCTCTTGTTTCCATTATAATTGAAGAATTGAATTTGAAAGCAATCAAGGTTCGAAATTGAGAGATGAGAGTAGAAATAATGAAATGGGCTCCTTATTTATAAAGTTTGGAGAATAAAGGACACTAATTCATAATTATTGATAAAAAAATGATCAAATAATTTCAACTATTAAAAAAAATAAAAAATCCCCTCTTTTTCCAATGATCGAAATTATTTTTACTTATTCACTTTAGCTTTTAAATACAATAGTATAAATAAACTATTACAAAGTTGAAAGAAATTATTTACTCTCTCATATTTCTTCCAACTATTAAAAATAAAAATATAACAAAAGAAAACATATAAACTAACTAACATATAAAAACAACAATAGTTATAGTTAGTTGGTTAGGATATTTGGCTTTCTTGCGGGAGACCCAAGTTCAAATTTTAGCAATAACAAAAAAATTTAACAAAACAAAAACCCAACAAAATCGCCAATTCGGAGATTAAAAATGGGCTAGAGCCGTAACCGACCAAGTACCCTTCTGGGCTGGTTATAGTTTTGGCTCGTGACCCCGTTGACCCTATTATGGGCTTAGGCCGTGTCCAGTTAGGACCTAGACTAGAGTCGGGTCTACCTTTGACTTGCTTGGACCAAGCATCCGGTCACCTTTCCTTGCTTGGACTTTTCCATTGCCTAACATCCAGTTCTCTCTGACTTGTTAGGACTTTCCTTGCTAGTCATTGGGTCAACCTTTGACTTGACTAGGCTTTTGCCTGATATCTAGTTCTCACTAACCGTCTAGGTCTTTCTCTTGCTAGTCATCCGATCAACCTTGACTTGACTAGACTTGTCACGCCCTGAGGGTATACTTGTCCGCCAAACTAGATGGTACCCTATAGTAACAATATGAGAAATATAATACCGAACTCACTTCAAGCAAAATAAACATCGATGTAAAATAAAAACTCTCTTATTTTTTTAAATGTTAATGCGTGTATGTATGTATGTACATGTAAACCTACTAAACAAAACAAGATAAATGTTATACTACTACAACAAAACTCAAAGTTTTGACGAGGTAGAAACCATAAACAGAAGCAGCTGAAAAGAAACCAAACAACTCAAAAGAGAATCCAAACTTGAGTGGGACCGACAACTAGGACCTCTGAGCGACACGACACGTCCTCTATCTTCTAACATAGAAATAAAAGGAAAAACAAGGGGTAGTGAGTACAACGACTCAGTGAGTATTAGAAAAATAGTGCATGAACTATATAATATAAGGAGATCAAAGGAAGCAGTCTTAAAAATGCTACTTACTAACATAAGTAAGAGCAAAACCAATAACCATTTACAAACCTAATCAACCAAGCATGACCAATAAACAAGGTGCACATATCGTACATCCCAATCATGCACAAACAAACACAAATCAAGCATATAACAAGTATTGACTGCCAACTATGACACACTACCACTATTTAATCTAGTTGCAGTCAAGGTACGTATACAGTCACTATCTGCGGGAGAAACACTCTACAATGAACGGTTTCCATGGGAAGACATGATATATTGATAGCTATCTAGCTATGGACTGCGGGAGAAACACCCTATCACGAATAGTCAGTCCCGATATATAAGTGACCACTATCTGTGGGAGAAACACTCTACCACGGACGAGTCTCGTGGGCAGACAGGGTGTGTAGGTAGGTATCTAGCTATGGATTATGGGAGAAACACTTTACTATGGACGGGTCCTTTGAGCATTCCAAATACATAAGCATACAAAGCAATAATAATCAGGTAAGTAGTAACCATACCATCCAAGAGTAAATTGTAAAATATGTACTATGGTATAATCTCACTAGCATATAGTCACAAGCTTAGATAACCAACAAGGGTCTAGTAGAATACTCAATATCCTACCCAACCGTATGTATTTACCAACGAATAGGCGCAAGATAGAATAACCAACCAGGGTCTAGTAGAAAACTCGATATCATACACTACGGTATGATCTTACTAACGTATATGCACGAGCTTAAATAACCAACACGAGTCTAGTAGGATACTCAATATCCTACACTACTTATGTTATCACTAATATACAGGCACAAATATAAATATTGAGCCAATAACCTAGTTCCATGTTTTACATCTATGCTACGGTATAACATCGCTAACATAAATGCACAAGCATAAATGACAATAAATAGCATGGATAGCAACGAGACTGCATAAATATCAAATATATTAATCTAAGGACAAGCAACTAAGTATCAACTCAAGAAATAAATAGAGTGTGGAGGTCAAATCCTGGCTAGTATCCAAGTTTCTTCTCTCCCCCATGCACTAGTCACTATTCGGACTAATAGCCATTCATGATTTACCTCCTCCATGTTTATCCTAGGACGAATTAACGGGGGTGCTGGGGCAAGCGTTTCACCTTTTGCCACCAAGAAATAAATAGAGTGGAGTCAGGTAAGCAAGTTAATGCTACCTAATCAACATAAATGAAAACAAATCAAGCACTAAGATCAAAGATCTAAAGAGGTCAAAGAAGGAAACTACCCACCTCGCTTGTAGATTGTCCTAATCATTTTTTAGTCAAAGAGTCTGCTTCGAACTAGAATCCTACAAGTATAGGATACAAAATCAATCTAAGGACTAAGATAACCTTAGTAACCAAAATGAAATTGATTTATCAACCTAAGGATTAATTCCTATGTTAACTCATTAATCCATCTATCAATTGATTTTTAATTTAATCAACAATAATAAATCTCATATCAAATGATTTATTAATCATTCTATTTATTAACCAGTATTAACCAATCCAATTTATAATTCCATTACACATCAAATTAATTAATAACTCAATTAATCATTATCCAATATAACACTTTAATCCAATTAAACTATCCATTAAATGATCAACCTTATACTTAACTTGAACTTATAAAGTTATCAATTAATCAATCATTAATTAACCCATTAATTCATCTTCATTAAACTTATCAATAATTTCTAATTATTAAATTGATTAATGTGATTAATCATCTAGTTAAACTTAATTCTCTTTAATTATTCCAATATAATTAATCAAACAACCATCAATTAGCTAACAACTTAACTAACCAGATTAATCTATTTAAACTTATTTGTTACAGACTAATATTAATTAATCGATTAATCCAACCAATCTAGATCTAACTAATTAACTAATAACCCAATTTAATAGTAACCTTCCCGTATGGCAGCTAGCGGTAGCGACATCTTTTTGTGAAGAAGGTAAGTAGCTGCGGTTTCCGGGGCGACTGTTGGAAATAAAACATGGGGGAGGGGGTCGAGGCACAACCATAGGCGGAGGGATGACTATTTGGATAGACAGATGACCATCAACAGTGTTGAGAGGAGGGGCGTAGTTCCGGCAGCGTTTGCTGTGGTGGGCTCGCGAGCTCATTGAGTAGTCATGTTGTTGGGAATTTTGGCACCAAAGATATGTATTTTCGATAAAACACATGCAGCGGAAGGGAAATGATTTCATAAATTTTACACGCATTCCCCAAACGACAAGACCACGCATGCATAAGACATAATCATAGATCAAAAATGAACATCTAAAAGACATATCTGTTTGATGATGTTTAGAAGAAAAAGCATCAACTAGTAAGCCTCATACGATTTGTCTCTATTTGTATTCATGCTGAGTTACCTTCAAGATGACTTCGTAAAGCCACAAGTTTCATTTCCGTTGTACTAGCCAAAGGAAAGAGATGATGCAATCCGAGAGAAGACCCCACAACATGAAGCGGTGGGCGGAGACAATTAGTTGTAGGCTGCATCGAATTCGGTGGCAAGGGGGCTGCTTTGTGGAGCACGGACGGCTGCCAGTAGCTGGGTGGTTGGTAGCAGGAGGGTCGGAGGCTGGGAGGATGGCGATGGTAGGTGGCGATAGCGGCATCGAAATCAGCAGCAACAAGAGGGTGAGGGGGAGAAGGACAAACCTAATAACAAATTCTTACTTATTTTTTCTTCCATGGAGAAGTATTTATACATCTCCATCAGTGTTTGAAAAGCAAGTTCAAACTCATACCCAATAAGTCAACTTGATTTGATTGCAATAGGCTTGGTTCAAAACCAAACCAATGTTGAATAAGTGGGTCCAACCCGCCTACAAGAGGTGTGACCCATTAATGCTTCCAGCTCAACTAATACTTTTCATATTTTCCCTTCGTCTTGTCCCACCAAACTTATTCTCTCTCTATCTGAGAATCTTATTCTCAAGTTTCTTTACGTCTTTTGGATATACTCGTAGTGAGTGTGACCCAATTAGTTTTTGATTATGTTGGTCATTCATAATTAACCATTAATTATGAATAGATCATGAGTGACACCTAGTAGTACTAATCCTATTTCTTCTCTTTTTTTTTGAACAAGAAACAATTCAAACTCTATAGATTAAACAAGTAGTGTCTAGATATCAAATGGGCAACTCGCTAATCCTAAAACCAAGAGTCTAGTCCATGAATTCAGAGTTACAACAAGAGATCATCATGTGAACAAGTTGCAATCAAGATAATTCAGAAAAGATTAGTCTCGATGTAATGGATCATTTTCAGTTGCTCTTCAATCTGAAATCTGGGCTTTGAAGTGTCAGAATTCCCTTGAATCCACTCTCCAAAGTCTTCTTGGGGCCCTTAGACCACACCCAATCGAGATCCCCCTCCTCAGATCTGAAATGCCCCTTTTAAATGTGAGTTCCAAGTGTCCGACATGGGTCGTGCCCCCTGGCACAGTGCCCCCGCCCCCGCCCCCGTGTCGAGCGTTGTGACTGCTGGCAGGCGGCAACATGAGCCATGCCAGCTAGCATGGCCCACTCATGGCAAACGCAGAAGGAATCTAAGTTCAGGCATGGGCTGCCCGTGGAGAACACTAGAAATGGTTGAAACTTGGGCATAGGTCATGCCAGTTGGCACGGGCTGCTCGTGGTAGCTGCTGGAGAGGCCTGGAAATGGGGTACAGCCCATGCCGGTTGGCACAACCTCCCCTCGTGGTGAGCATTGTGAGCTTCAGGAAATGGGGCACGGCCTCACCAATTTGGCTACGGTTGTGGTAGCTGGTCTTCTCTTGGAAAGTGGTTTTCAAACCCCGTTTTAACTCATTTTTGCGCCTCATCAAGGAAACTAAACAAGAACATCTCTCCAAACTAGAAAAGTATCAAAATGAAGCACGAACATGTGAAAACATGGAATATACGCACAATAAATGGGATAAAATGTGTGTCAAATTATGATAAAAATTCTATATGAAATTCACACATTAGGGTATGATACATAGACCATGTCCTGAACCAAGTGGGTATAAGACAAGTGAAAGGAACGAGTCATGACTCATTGTAACTACTGAAGGGTTTAGAAGTGGTTCTGGAATCAATCATTGATTTTTCAGTTAATTGGGGATCATGATGTACTACTAGATGTCACTCGTGATCTATTCGTAATTAATGGTTAATTACAAATGACCAACATAACTGGAAACCTATTGGGTCAAACACAAAATGAATTTATCTAAAAGACTTAAAATGAGTTTGAGAATTGGATTCTCATATCAAAAGAGACTGAGTCTTGTTGAACTAGATTAAGGTATAATCTGGAAAGGTTTTGGTGCATTAGAAGCGTGGATGTGCCACATCTTTTGAAGAAGAATTGGACCCTCTTTGGTTTAATTATAAACCAAATTGGTTTCATTTTATTTAAAAGAGGTTTGGTTATTGAACCATGTGGTTTGGTTTTGAACCAAACTTAAGACTAATGGTATGGGTTACGGGTTAACAGAAATGGGTTTTGGACTTGCTCCTTAAACCCGATAAGAGATCTATATATTGATATAGATTGGAGAGAAAAATTAATTAAGTTGATTAAAAGCTAAAAGGTTAGGTTTTTAATCTCCTCCCCTCTCCCTCTCTTGTGCCACCAACCAACACAAGGAGCTGAATCCATTTGTGTTGTTGCCACCCATTGCCTCCAGGCCTTGCCGGCACAACGTGTCGACGCCATCCCTCGCACCATAGCCATTGAACAGCAGCAAGGTGTTTCTAGCTTATGCCACCACCGCACAAAGCAACTGATGCCACCTCGTGGGCACCGTCGCTGCCCCTTGCATTGCCGCCAAGCCCTGCCTCCGGGAGCCCCTCCCTCCAGTTGTCACCAACTGACCTTTAGACCTGCCTGCCGTCAGCCAAACCATAGGAAGCAGTGAAGAATAGTCTCGACCAGCAGCCCTCTTTGGCTGTTGTCCACCTTCCCTCGTGCCATCGGGTTGCGAACGTTGTTGGGCATCAAAGAGAGTGGGATATCCTCCGTGTTTGGTATTGTCGGGTTGCTAACGTCGCCGAATACCAAACTGTTGGTGAAATCTCTCTCAGATCGTTTCGTCTTCGATTAACGGCTAATACCAAAGATGGAGACATGACTGGTGGCTTTGGAAGTCGTCTCAATGATTGCTTGGCATGGATATGAATAGAGGGGAGGTTTCATAACGTCGCTGGTTAATGCCCTTCCCACTTCACGTTATACGACAGGTATAATTTATTATCGTAAAATTTTATATTGCAGTTATGTATTGCATGTGTGTATCCTGTATGCATGAGATGCATGTGATGTAATAATTTAAAATTATTATTTGTCCTCCATTGCGCATTTTGTGAAACTTGTCATTGCATGCATCAATCAAGCTCCCCAACATCCTTCGCACGTTTTATACTCCGATCAAAAATCGTGATTAGCTCCATACTATAGCAATCTCAAATGAACTGGAATTGAATGAATAGCTGAGATAATCCTAGATCTACATCAACGACTCAAACTACTTCTAATCTAAATGAATGGTAGGGATCATTTCAGATTTGATCCAAAGGCTCTGATCTTCATTAAGGGTTCTGATATATTTTGCTATTAAATTGGACAGCTCGAATCTTCATGGGTGGATCAGATCATCCTGATTTAAAATGAATGGTCCAGATTAGACCAGATTGGTTCTCTTCCTTTAGCCCTAGATTTGACTCCAAATTTGGTTCGATTTGACTTGATTCCATGATCCTTGATCACCTACAAAGATCACATTCAAATAGTTAGCCAAAATACCACAAATAGGATATAATTTCCAACAAAGCCTACAAATGAATCCAACTCATAAAATGTATTACAAATGTGAATATAAACCAACGAAAGGATCAAAATCACGAATTTAGGAGCCTAAATAATGTGATAAAATGATGGTTATCGAATTCCCCATACTTATTCTTGTACGTCCTGGGAAAGTAAACAAAACTCAAAACAAAACAAAACTCATCTCCCTAAGAATTTTCCTAGCAATACCTCGAATAATAAATGAAATTTAAATAAGATCATCTAAATATCAAACAATCATGAATACAATCCCTACATTAATCAATAAGCATGGTGATTTCAATCCATTTGAATAACTAAGCAAGATGCAATCTCACAAGATAGGTAGTCACTCTAACTCTCACAATCATATATGGAAATGGGGCTCACTCAATGTCACTCACAACATTTACTACCATAAGCTCACTCATTTTCTAATTCACCATCACTATATAAACATAACACGCATGAATCAAAAGGATTTATTATGAGTCTATTCTTGAGATGGAATCAATCCTTGCAATCTATGAATCCAAAATGCAAAAACTCTTGATTCCCACTAATCAACAATATGTCTAATAGATTCATGAATATGTTTTCAAGAGATTTCAGAGATTTATGAATAAGACTTGGCATGTAATTGATTCATCAAATTCAGTCTTTTTTTTCTCTACAAGTGAGATTTTTTTTCTCTACAAATTTCTCACAAGTGATTGGGTAGCATAAAGGAGATGACTATCTAGTGCATGTGTCTAATAAGGCTACATAACAGGGAAGGCAAAGAAAATCAAAAGATTTTAGGAAATTAGAGAAATCCCTATTTCAAAATTTCAGAAGCTCTGAAATCCTACTAATTTTAGAAATTACAGCATTGCCCACCATTATCTAACTTGTTTCACACTTCTTCTTAATTATAGGATAATCCAGTTGTAAACTCTGATTTTTTACTTCAGTTCCTAGCAAATAACTTCTAGTTGATGCTAATCAAAAACTACTTCAATTCAAGGTTGAGTTACAATTCAAACATAGTTTCAACATTCAGTTTTTAAGGAATAAACTTCAACTTCAATCCAAGCAACTTCAATCAGTTTCAAAGAAGCAAAGGAGCTCTCTAAGATGGAATACATTTCTTCCATTTATGAGTTCAAGTCCAGATTTAGGAACCATAAATCCCTGCTAAAGAATTTTAGCAATGAAACCCCTTTCCACACTTTTGCTACTCAAAATTTTAGTTTCAGAAATGACAGTTTAAAAAGAATTCAAGTTTAGATCATGGATTTTCTGATAAAGGATGTAATACCATTTGGTACTGTAATGGTAAAAACCTCTCTTAAGGTTGTCCTTGATCTGAGATCTCTATACATAATTTGCATGCAATAGTTTTCAAAAACTTATCTATAGGGTTTTTTCTTCTTCTTTTCCATGGGGTTTCAAAAATTTGAACAAGGCACTCAGCTTCAAAGGAGTTCAATCTCAAAGTATTCTTGCATCTCTGAAACTTAGAAAACAAATCCATAACCCATTCTGAAAAGTTTCAAAAATGAAACTGATTCCCCAACCTTATTACTTCACTTTCCAATTCCACAATCTAGAATTTGGTCTACAGACTTCAATTCCAAAATTTAGAGTTCAGAGGAATTAATCTTTCATTTAGTCTTGAACGTTTTAAGACTTGAATTCAAAACAATGTTGATTAGTAATCACATCAGCATCTAGCACAAGAGGGAATGAGTTTTACTCCAGCAGTAACAGTTAGTAGCTTCCTATTCTTTTCTTTCTTTTTTAGACTCTAGGAATCTATCGAATAATTGAAGAATTGGAAGTACACAACAAGAGATGCTTTTAATTTATTCCCATAACAAGAATAAGTTCCAATTCAATAGCAAATACTTATGCATTTTAGGAACTTAGAATCCAGATTTCATAATTTCAAGGTTTGAGACTATTAGGGAGCCCGATGGATGAATACATTGGGACACATTTCACAAAATGTGTAGCAAAAGCAAAAATTAATAAACTAGTTATTACAACATACGCATCACATGCATACATGATACAACATGCTAGACATAATCATTGAATTAAATTTTTACCAAACAAAAGTTACTTTTCGGATGATGTGGAGTGGAAATGGCATCAAACAACGATGTTGTGAAGCCTCACCTCTATTTGTGTTCACGCCGAGCAATCATTGAGATAACTTTGCAAAGCCACGAGTCTCGATTCCGTCTTTGATACTAGCCAATGAATGGAGACAAGTTCTCTGAGAGAGATCATACCAACGGTTGGATATTCAGCGGTGTTAACAACCCAATGACACCAAACATGGAAGAAATCCAACTCGCTTTAATGCTCGACGGTGAACACAACACAAAGCGAAGTGAACGGCAGTCGATGAAGTTGTTGTTCGGGGAACAACTTGTTGATATCGACAGTGAGGCTGGTAGTAGGGACTCCGGAGGTTGGAAAAGTACTGGCGGAGGGAAGGGCAGCTAGTGGCAAGGCCTTGCGATGATGCATGGGCGGCGACGAAGTCGTTGGGCGGTGGCGGCGCATGGGACAACAGCAAGGTGCTACTATTCGGTGCTTGGAGTGAGGTTGTCGGTGGTCGTCAGACATCCATCGGCAAGGGCTTCATCCAGGAAGGCCGGCGGCAAGGGCGGTTGCCCTCTTCTATAGGCGGCGACAAGGAGAGAAAGAGAGAGGAGAGGAAAAACCTAAAACCCTTTTAGGTTTTCTCTATATCAAACTTATATTTCTCATTAATCTATATCCTTATATAGATCTTCTATCGGGTTTGAAGAGAAAGTCCAAAACCCATTACCACTAAGCTAAACCCATCCATTAGCATTAAATTTGGTTCAAGACAAAACCAACTTGGTTCAAAACAAAACACCCTTTTTGTTTTAAACCAAACCATCTTGGTTTACAATTAAACCAAAAGAGATCTACCTCATCTATAAAAGATGTGGCACATCTGCACTTCCATCCCAATAAATATTTTTCATATTTTCCCTTTGTCTTATCCAACCAGACTCAATCTTTCTCAATATAAAAATCCAATTCTCAAACTTGTTTTATGTCTCTCAGATAAACTAATAGTGTATGTGACCCAATAGGTTCCCGATTATGTTGGTCATTCATAATTAACCATTAATTATGAATAGATCATGAGTGGCACCTAGTAGTATATCATGGCCTCCAATTGATCAAAAAATCAACGGTTGATCCTAGAACCATTTCTGAACCCTTTAGGAGCTATAGTGATTCGTGTCTCATTTCTTTCAGTCATCCTATGTGTCAATCCCCACTAGGCTAACTATGTTACACTTAGCCCAAGTTATATTTCCTTGTTTTGTGGATTCAAATTAATCAGATATGTGTCTAAGAGTATCATACTCTTGACATGTATTTCTTTGGCCAATGACTTTAAGTAACAATCCTGACAAGTGGCCATAGAGTAAACATCCCCTTATACAAGGAGTGGTGAATCCTCTATGGGCTATCCAAATACTTTCGGACACTTTGACTTATACCCAATCATCCTGGGTCCACACCACCAAGGAGATGTATCGACTAAGATGTCAAAGTATAAGTCTCCATGACCAAGGTGACTTGAATACCTCAAGTCGAAGGAAAC